>CM050221.1:41862500-41897500 GCA_027475355.1 Coilia nasus | reverse complement strand
CACACACGGACACATGGAAATGTGCACGTCTACAAACATACACACACATGTACATATGTACACATGCACCTCGACAAACACACACTATCACACGCACCACACACACATACACACACAAACACACACACACAGACAATACATGCATACGTGAAAATCCACTCTCAAAGCGCTTTAACTTCCAAATCCTAAATCCAAATTACTCATCAGTCTCACAAATCACATCTTTGACAAAGTGACAATGAGCATACCCACCACTGCTTTATTTACTTTTCTCTCCATCTCCCGGTGAGTGGGAGAGTGAAAACAGAGGCTGCTGAAACATTTCATTATTGTCAAAATCTGTGCTTCTTCTCTTCTGCTGCATAATTAATCAGCCGCAGGCTATTTAAACAAACAGGCAATCATCCAGCAGAGAGTCATCCAGATGACACTGGGAAAACTCAAACGGCTCGGAAGCTAAGCACTTGCAGTTCTCATTTTTTAGAAGCGTTCTGTCACACAAGCACACACACACACACACACACACACACACACACACACACACACACACACACACACACACACACACACACACAGGGATGGAAATTTGCACCAGACACCAGCCAAATGCTGGTAAAATATGAGTGGATACAAAATTTCCTATTAATTTAATGTACTATTGAGTGGCTGGTAAAAGTTCACATTTTGCAAAGTTAATTTCCACCTCACACACACACATACCCACACACACACACACACACCATACACACACAAAGACAACCCCTCCCATACACACACACACAAACACACACACTTTATACACACACACACACACACACATGAGTATAAAGACACACTGAAAGATCACATATGCTGAGCTCTCCCTCATACTGTACATGCACGTCTCAGTTAACACCTCCGCTCACTGACAGCCTCTGACAGCACGCCCACACTGTAATTACACTCAGGTAAACCTGTCACCACCTGATGCACAACCCCAGCCAACAACTGTAGGGCTTTCGAAGATAAGACACATAAAAGAGCATTCTATATACACTACACTCCCCCAACTACTTCCCAACAACCCCATCCTTCAACCAAGCCCACATGCAGCATAGGGGCTACACACACCACCTCAAGTCAAAACAAGCAGAAAGCAACACAGGCTGTCCTCATAGTCACTCTCTGTCACACACACACACACAGTCACATATACACTCACTCTCACAGCTCCGTTCACCCTCTCTTCCAAAACACTTGGCCCTCGCCTGCCTCTCTCTGCGAGTGTCTTTTCATAATGGGAAACACACGCACACATAAACACATACGGCACGCACATGCACACATATTTTCAGCTCACGTCTGCTCTTTTAACACACACTTTAAGACATAGGCTCAGGCACAGACACAGACACAGACACAGACACACACACACACACACACACACTAAGGCACACGCACTGTCAAAAGTCTTCTCTTACCTTGCACGGCGCAAAGTTTCTCCAAGATCCAAAAGGGGTAAAGAGAGAGAGAGAGAGAGAGAGAGAGAGTCAGCGGTATTCTTCCTTTCCCTTTGCCTCGCTCTCTACCTCTCATTCATGCTGCCTCCTCTCTCATCCTACTCTCATCGCATGGCTCTCGTTACAGTCGGACGCAGAGGGAGGGAAAGGGGTGTGTGTGTGTGTGTGTGTGTGCATGTGTGCATGTCTGTGTGCGCTCACGAGAGAGGGGAGGAAGGAGGGAGGTAGCCCTGCCCTGTGGGATGAGCGTGTGTGTGTGTGTGTGTGTGAGGCTCGCAGAAGAGGAGCCTGGGGACAGAACAGACCTCTGAACCCCCACCTCTATCCCCATCCCCACCAGCTCTACCAAAACGGCCCCCTGCCCCACTCCAAGACGTTTTGGGCTGCTCCCTGGTAGAAATGCCTCTTCACTTTCCCCTCCTCTGATCTCTCACCTGCACTCCTCCTTGTTTGTTCACTCTTTCATCCTCTCTTTTCCCTAGACCTCTCTTTACGGCCACATTCTCTCTCTCTCTCTCTCTCTCTGTCTCTGTGTCACTCACTGTCTTTCTTTTTTCTTTCTCTCTCTTTCTCTCTCTCTCTGTCTGTCACTGTCTCTGTCTCACTCACTGTCTTTCTTTTTTTATTTTCTTTCTCTCTCTCTCTCTCTCTCTCTCTCTCTCTCTCTCTCTCATTGGGGATCTGTTTCTGTTTTTACTTTTTCTTGCAATCTTTCACTCCTTAGAGGCTCTGTCCTCTCCACATCTCCCATTGCTTGCCTTTTCTCATCCTCTCACTGCCTGCTTCCTCTCTTGCTGTCCTTCTTTCTCTCTCTCAGTCTTTCTCTTGCTCTCTCTCTCTCTCTCTCTCTCTCTCTCTCTCTCTCTCTCTCTCTCTGTCTCTCTCTCTGTATATATATATCTTGTTCAGCTGAGATGTCCAATTGGGGCATCCAGCTGTCTCAGTCTGATAAAGGTGTCCAGTGGTTTGGCAGAGGGTGGAGGTGGGGGTGGCGACCACTTTAGGAATTTTCTGCCATCTACCTGAGGGTCTCCCCCTCTCCCCTCTCCCCCTCTCCCCCTCTCACTAATCCCTCCAGGTCTCTCTGTGTTTACCCCAACCAAGAGCTGAGAACAGTTAAAGATGCACAAAGAAAGAAAGAAAGAAAGAAAGAAAGAAAGAAAGAAAGAAAGAAAGAAAGAAAGAAAGAAAGAAAGAAAGAAAGAAAGAAAGAAAGGAAGACAGGAAGGAAGACAGAAAGACAGAAATGAAGAGAAACTCCCTGTGTGTTGAGCTGTTATGACTGCATAGTCATCTTTGCAAGTTGATTAACAGTATTATGAGGCCAAACGACATGTTGTAGCTCAAATGTTCCGAAACTGTTTTGTACAAAACAGATCCAAACAGTTGTGGCACATCTGCATCAAAACCCCAGTGAACAGTTAATTCCTCTCCCTCTGAAAGCATCCAAGCCTTACTCACTGAAATGTGTGTGTGTGGGGGGGTGGGGTTATAGGGGAGTTGGACAGCTAACACTGAGATACACAACTTTCCCAAATGCAAGTATTTTTTTGTCTGATTTGCAACTAATCAAATGTCAAGTAGGGGAAAAAAGCACATTGCAGGGTCTTGGCTTGTACCACTGCATAACTAGGCTTTCCAGCTGTGCAGACAGCACATTTAAACTGCTTTACGGCCTTGACAGGTCTCCCGAAACATGTGGGGACCGGCAACCCTTCTGATTGGTCCACAGCCATGCCCATTAAATCTCCCGGCTGCCGGCCCTTCCTAAGGGACCTTCTGACCTTATCTCTGCCAGGGCTCGGAGCCAGAGGAAACGGTTAACGTCCAGGTGAAAATAACCCTATCCCCGCTAACCGCATAAGACTGCAGCCTTGACCGCTGGAGTGGCGAGAGCTGAGACTTCAGACGCTACGAGCTACAGAGACCCTCCCTGCCCGATTCCTCATGCGTACATAATTCCTAGGGCTCCCTGTGCTAAGGCGTGAGGAAGTGTGCGTGGGGAGCACTTATTAAAAGCAGAGGAGGTGGTGGGTTGTGCAAAATGGAGAACTGGGCCTGGTCTTGGTGAGCCGCGAATTGGACAAGAGAGGAAGGGAAGTCATAAGGGTTGTGCTTTTAAGACTACTAGACGTCATAAGTCCCATTTTTGTCATTCTGATCACACAGCACAGCACACACAATGAAATTCACCTCTGCCTTTAACCCTTCACACACACGTGAGCAGGGGGCAGCCATGACAACGGCATCCGGGGAGCAGTGCCACTGTACCGTGCTAAGCATACCTCAATGGAGCTACTGGCGACCCAGGATTCGAACCTGCAATCCTGCGATCACAGGTCTGATACCTTAACCACTTGCCCAGCACTGCCTTATGACTTAGCACTTATGACTACAATGACCTGGATTAATCAGAACCTACAAAGTCGAGGCGAAGGGGAGTGTGAAACTTTGTCTTCAGGAGAACTTGACAAGGACTTTCTTCAAAATGTGGAAACTAAGAGAGTCCGGAACTGACTCTCTGTGAGGAACTGGACCAGCGGCTCTCTGACCGAAAAAGAAAACTGGACAAGGCAGAACCATGTCTGTAAGTAATGGAACTAGTGGACAACTGGAGTGGAAGGAGATCGATGATGTAACCGAGAGCAGAGCAGAAGAGAAATAAATGAGCAATCGCTCCATGACATACATCCTCCAGTCAAATGAGGACCTTCTGGGGAAGACTACGCATTATGCTGGGAAACAGTCTTTCCTTCCTTGTTCCACAAAGCCAGGTCAGACAAGCACATAAACAGTCTACCACGGGTGACCAACTGAGGATAGTGTGGGAGTCGGGATCCAGGGGGGCCTCTCCCATCTAAGCGCTGAGCAATGGAGAAATGATAGGGTAAGAGAGAGGGTGAAAAAGAGAGAGAAAGACAGAGAGACAGGGAGAAATAAAGAGGAAGAGAAAGAGAGAGAGAGAGAGAGAGCAATCGTGACCTATATTTGGACAATCTGGAGGCGAACAGCTGCAGTGAGTCAGGGACCAGCTTGTGAGGCTCAGGGACCCTTTGCTGGCATCCTCTCTCTGCTCTGACTCATTATGTACTGCCGAGCAGGGTCATGAAGATTGTAATCGCAAATGAGCGTGAAAGTAGGTTAAAAAACTCCAGATCGGATGAGCGGATAGGGATCACTTATATCATCTGCGGAGACAGAAGTCTGCACGGCCCCCTCACGAACACTGGCGGAGATTCGGCGTGTTGCGGGCTGACAGGTTCATACAGTAAATGTGTGCACCCACGTCAGGTCACATTAGACTCTTAGTCTCTTAGACTCTTAGACTCATTAGTCTGGGTTGCTGTCATACCATGTGTGCACCCAAGGTGGGCGCCTTCAGGGGCGCTGATATTTAATCCCGACACACTAATTCACACACACACACACACACACACACACACACACACACACACACACACACACACACACACACACACACACACACATACACACTCAGTGTTCCTTATTAATATATCACACACACACACACACACACACATACACACACACAAACCCACACACAGACACACACACACACACACACAAACCCACACGCAGACACACACACACACACAAACCCACACACACACACACACACACACACACACACACACACACACACACACACACACTCTGATACACACACACGCACACACAATCTAATACACACAACACACTAGTGAAAACACAGCCTGTGACACTAATAAAAAACACTGCCCTTGGTGGACAACGGAAGACATTATTCTGATGCACATACAAACATACACAAACACACATGAAAGCTCACACACAGACACAGACACACACACACACACACACACACACACACACACACACACACACACACACACACACACACACACACCCTAATACATGCAACACACTGATGTCTGCACAGTCTCTGACGTGCAAAAAAAAAATGCACCTCACAAATACTACTACTACATGCTAGTCTGACAAACACGTTAACACATAGGTATGTAATGGAGTGCTGTTGCCAAGCACAAAAAACCTACGCAGTACCTACGTATGAGGACAAACCTATAAAATAGGCCAAAAAAAGCACACACAGCGATCAGTGAACACCCACAGACCCAAACATGAGCGTGTGACCTAACAGACAAAAGACGACTTGAAAAGAGTGATGAAAACCATTGCTAGGTGTCACAATGGCTAATCAGAGAATGACAGATGGACAGACAGAAGTGATAGGGATTATGAGAGCCCCTCACCCACGTTGATCAACAGACAGTACAAACTCGTTACACAAGCTACACCAAAACAACCAATCAGCTGTCACAGTTACACTACACGGGTCAAGTCAAGTCAAGTCAAGTCAGGTCGAGTCAAGACTGAGTGTATCTGTCTGGCCTCTCTGTTGATATTACACTGTGTGAGTACAGAACACGTGCCTTGCTAGTTACCCTTTCCCACCTTCCACAGCCTCAACACAAACAAGAATTCCAGAATTGTCAATCATATAAAGTCTGTGAAAAACAGCCTCAAAACACAGGCCCAAGGAGAGGAGAGGGGAGATCATAACTCACCTGCCACCTACTCTGCCAGAGAGAAACAGCTCGGAGAAAGACCCTGAGTCCCTCCATGGGATTTATTGCACCTACTAACCCCCTCCCCTCACATACACACACACGCACACACACATACACAGACACACACATCATAGTCCTGGCTGGAGACAGGGGGTGAGCTAGGTAAACTGGAGGGCATTGCACAGCAGCAGGAGCAGAAACATCATACAGTGGGAGTATACAGTAGAGGAGTGGATGATTGACAGGACGAGCCTTGGGGTCTGTGTGTGTTTGATGTGTGGGTGTGTGGGGGTGTGTGTGTTGTCTTTGTGTTTCTGATGTGTGTATTTGATGTGTGTGATGTGTGTGTGGACTGGAGTGGGAATAACAGAGGGAGGGAGCGAGTGAGGGAGGGAGAGAGAGGGAGACGGGGAGAGAGAGGGAGCTCTCTCCCGCAGGTCACTCTTTCCAGCAACACCTGCTCCCTGGCCCTCCTTTGCCTCGAGTACACAGGCGACTGGTCTAGGCACGCCATTCGTACGTGGAGAGAAGGAAGGAAGGTCTTACACACACACACACACACACACACACACCACACACACACACATGTGGCACAAGTTCAGAGTGAAGCTGTTTCTTTCACACAGATTTATGCTTGAACACTCACCTCACAGATAAGCTCTGAGTTGGCCCACATGCACATGCATTGATGCAGTCATGTCTCCTGAAATAGACGACAATAAGATATGCTATGAGTCAGTCTGCTGCTGCAGACACAGTCTTACTAGTTCGCTTAGAGGGAAACACACACGTGGTCTGACACAGACACGCAAACATACACAGTGGCAGACACATACACACAGTCACACACATTACTGAAAACATTCACTGAATACTCATTTATCACACTTGCATACGTGCACATACAGTACATACACAGTGTGCAGTTGACCCACTTTATCTGTCTGTCACACACACACACACACACACACACACACACACACACACACACACACACACACACACACACACACACACACACACACACACACACACACACACACACACACACACACACACACACACACACACACACACACATATATATCATCATCATCATCAGACATGACATATAACACAACTAACATAAAAAGACACTACACAAGGCGCATTATGGCAGTTTCCACATACCGCAGGGCACTAAAACTAGTAATTACCAGCAGCATAATGATGTTCAGGCAACAGATCAATGTGTACATGGACCTTTATAGTAACGCCTGAAATGTGCTGACCTATGCATTACAGAAGAGCTGCACGACAGCTTTTTAACCCTCGCCTTTCTAAACATGATCCATCAGGAGGCAGTACACAGTGGAGTACAATATGCATTGAAGAGACCTATTCTGGCATTGTCTGAGCACGTGGAATATCCATGACAAAATGATCTTTATCTTAATTCAGTTTATCATTTCATTTTAACATTCTTTATCTGTATATTTTCAGTTTGTGCCTATTTATTTTATCCAATTTCTTCCTTCTGTTTTATCACGGTATAACACAGGGTCTTTCCGTTTTGCCAGGTCTTGTATCTGCCAGGTTTTAAAAGCTTGTTTTGTGGTCATGTATTCATGTATTTTGTGTATGTGGTTTTATGCCTTATTTCCTTTTCTTATTTTTCTAATAGCACACTGTATTGCTATGTTGCATGAATGGTTCTTTACAAATACAGCTTGATTGATTGATATAAACAAGCATTCGTTCTTTGTCAAACCTGATTATTATATTTCAGCTTCAAGTTGCTGCGATACATTTACTAGCTCTGCGAATCCATGAGACATCTCCAAGTCTGAGTTATTCATAGCTTTATGTTTCTGTTAGAGTGGTGAGGAAAGCTGCCCTCGGGGCATGTGGAAAGGGAGCAAGTGTTCAGGTAGCTGCGCACCTCCTTGACTGATTTAAAGTCCTGATTGGTTTGGGCAGTGCTGCATCTGGTTTTTGGACAGCTTTGCTTTGGAAACGGCTCCAATGCTTGGCCCTAAATCACCCTGCAGAGAGGGATAGAGAGGGAAAAACAACTGTCCCTTGAAGCGATGATGCGGTGTTGTCTTACACATTGGATAACACAGGCTGTGCAACTTGGTGAAAAAACAAGAAAATAAGAGGAAAAGAGAAAGTGAGTGAGAGAGAGAGAAAGTGAGAGAAAGAGACAGAGAGAGAGAGAGCTGAAGCCAGACTGATGACCATCTGTGGCACAGAGGGGAAAAAAACAGACAGCACTGTTGAAATCAAGTATATGCACAGTTATCTTCAAAGGCAATCAGGCCAACATGCATTTAATGTGTTTTTAATCCACAATTGAGTGCCATCGTATCTCTGGCACCCCTCAGCAGAAATGGAGGGAGACACATGTTCCGGAAGGTTTGACTCAAAGCCCTTGGCATTGCTGCTGTCGTGGCTTCAGCTAGCAGGATGGCTAATGTAGTCTGCATGAGTTAGGGATGAAGAGACAGGGTGGAGACGAGACCAGCAGGAGAGATGAAGATAGTAGATTGCTAGAGAGGGGGGCCAAAACACGACTCTTAACGCTTGGACTGAGGTGGCACAGATCTTGTCACATGTAAGGGAATGTCAACAATGCACAATGTAAGTGTTGCCTTGGCTTTACTTGTAGAGCATTTAGTAAAGCAAGAGGTAAACATGGGACTAAAATGGCTTCAGTATCCAGGACCTACATACAAAGGCCCAGATATACAAACCTACTGATAAAAGTATATCGTATAAAATATATATAACATGTGTGATAATCTATAGGTTAGTTAAAGTCACTCTGGATAAAAGTAGTTGCTTTTTGATGACAATTTGCTTTTTTAGCCCTAGCTAATAGAATGAAGTAGGAGGGAAAGCGAGAATGCTCAAGATAAGTAAATGTTGTGGTAAATGGCCGATTAGCCAGAATTAGCATATTGTGGTATTGCAGTGATTGAATAGCGTCTAGACATATTGTAAACAAATACACAGAATACTTAATCTAAGAATGACATTGGCGATGTTAGCCTTGCTTGCCTTGGTTGTTTGTGTCAGTATTGCCTTTGCATTCAGTCTTGAGGCTATTTTTCATAGATTTATGTCAACACTTTTTAGAGCTGTTTTGCTCAGTTAGCCGCTGTCCTTGGAGTGACAGTTGGCTTTGGCGCAGTGGCCCTACTAATGGAAACCGTGTTCCTTTGCAAGTGAAAGTAATAAAAGACTATGCCCACTTTTTCTTGTACCTAGCATGGTTTACACTTGAAGGCATTGCTGTCATGAACTCTTCATCACTGATCTGTCAGTGATATCTGGCTACAGTGCACTGGGACACTTTGTTCTTCAACTTGCTCTCAGCGTGAGATCAACGCAAAACCCTTGACTTGAAACTGTGAAAATGGTTCTCTGGCAAAGTTAATGTAAATAAGCCTGTGGATGCTCAATGCCTGTATCTGAAGGTGAAAATACTTTTGGGACCGAAACAAATCCCTCAGAAGTAACAGACGTGAAAGGCCTGTTTTTGTTTTCATTTTTGTTTTGTTTTGTTTAGCTCTGAAGTCCCCACAAGAAACTGATTACACTGGTGTGAAGATTCCATGTCTGGTTTGGTTAATGCTATTCATGAGAACATCTGTTTTTGGTGCAGTGTTTCAAACCACAGCACCTAGGCCGTATGCACCATGATGTTCTCAGAACAGCACAACATGTTGTTATTAATCTATTCAGAATCCATCATGACCACAGGAGGTCGTGCATTGAATCCTGGGTGACGAGCATCAAGGCTCTTTAGGCTTATACCTACTGACAGGACAGCACAGCACAGTGCTAGGATCGCCTAAAGGCCGCGGTATACTTCTGTGGAAAGGACCTGCGAAGGGTTGCTGTATTCTCCGCATGATGTAAATTTCGTCATGTAGCCAGGATGTGTGGTCGTTCGTGCACTATGGAAAATTTGTGTGGTTCGGAAAATTTCCACATCAACTCCGCACTGAACACTCATTGGTGAACCTGATTGTCCAAGTAAAGGATGAGGGATCCACATAACAGAATAGCTGATGGGAGTGAATGTAAACTGCCAGGCAAAGTGAAGTTTTAAAACCACTGACCTTCAGCAAGCTAAACCAATGGCCGTGTCAAAATGGAAAAGATAAAGAACATGGTCTTAGCAGCTACATAAAACAACAGGCTTTACGGTACTAGAATAGCCCAGATTTTTTCAAGAGCTGTTCTGAAAACAAAGTTGCAGGCCATTAAGCTGATTCTCTTTCCACAATTTAAAAAAAAAAAACAAAAAAAAAACAAGTATACCTCCAGCATATGGAAGCAAAGGTTGGTATTTATATTGCAGCATACAGTAGCTATGTTGGAAGGAGCACACTTCCTGCTGAAGTGTTGTTGGTGGGACCAGTGACAAAGGTGGTGCTGGCTGCTAGCTGGCAGACTGTAGAGCATGTGTTGTGAGCAATGCAGCTGAGACTGAGTCCTGCTCTTGCTTTGGATCCAGACTAGATGAGACGGAGAGGGATGCAGAGAGGGGAGAAGTGAAAGGTTAAAGGGTGACAGAAAACGAGACAGAGAGGCAGCAGAGAGTGGGAGAGAGAGAGAGAGAGAGAGAGAGAGAGAGAGAGAGATGAGAGAGAGAGCTGGATGAATCACACCTCGTCTCCAAAAGACATGGACAAAAGAACAACAACTGTGAATAGGGAAGAGCCAGTCTGTGTCTCTTACAAAGGAACATTTGGAACAGGCTTAAAGCTCTCCCATATGACTGCTTTTGTGTGTGTGTGTGTGTGTGTGTGTGTGTGTGTGTGTGTGTGTGTGTGTGTGTGTGTGTGTGTGTGTGTGTGTGTGGGGGGAGGGGGGCGTTCTGTTTTACTTATTAATTGAAAACAAACCACCCTTGTTCCCTGATGTTCAAAGCACTGCTGGTTCATAAGACCAGCTGCACGGCTGAGAGAATGGCGGTGAGCGAAGAGGCAGAGGCAGAGGAGAGGGGAACGAGGCGGTCATCAAGTGAGAGAATGAGTCACGGTTGCAGTAGTCATCAAGGGACACAAACGGGTGGCTCACGGCAGAGATGAGGGTGCTCTTGGTTAGTGGTCTACACACTAGAAGGGGATGTCTCTGGATCAGAAGCAGGCCAGACTTCCTTTTGCTGCAAGACCAGAGACGAGCACAGACTATGTGCTGGTAAGATAAGTTTCGTGTCAGCTGTTCAACATCTGCCTGGAGACTGCAAGGCGTCAGCTTGTGTAATTAACTACAACTATGCCGACCGGCATGTTTGGTAAGCACACCTGACCACAGGCCTGACCGCACCACTGATGTCTGTTCACCAGATCAGCATTTTGGCAATGGAGCCTATGTTGCTGACAACGCTGGCACAGTCCTTAATGACTGAGTCCTGTCAGAGATTGGCGCGAATGAGCATCTAGTCTTTAAATGGGATTTGAATCTAATGCCAATATGAATGTGAATAGAGATCTGAAGTTGTAAGACAGCTGGGGTGCATTACTGAGCTTAATTCTTGTCTGTGGAAGCCTGACTGATGTGTAAAGCCTGAACACAGCTATTATGACTAACATAAGCTCACAGACATTATACTTTCAACAGTTATTACAATGGTGAACCGTGGAGTCATTCCTAATGAATTTTTGAAAGTCATTTGGCAAAAGGCAATACATACACATACTGTACACATTGAGAATTCAAAGTGCTTTATAAGTGATCAGATTTAAAAGCAAAAACATTAAAAAGCGATAAAGTTAAAATAACACGATATATAAAATCAGCTAAAGGTTAGCCAAGCAAACATAAGAAAAGAGTAGAGTATTTCGTCAGTTAACAAAAAGCTACTGAGAACAGTTGAATTTTACATGTATTTAAAATCATTTGCAGTTACAGCATCTTTAATATCAGTTACTGTGCAGTTACTGTTAAGTTCTGACAGTACACAATATCATCAGATGGTCTCTGATATGGTCTGATATTTCCTGAAACATAGGCTATCTGAAAGGTATTTGACCCTGCCAAGTTTAGTGATTAATAAGCAAAACTGTTTCAGTTTATTTAATCATTAGCATTTGTGCAATTAAAATATAAATGCCAAACACGTGATGCATCGCGCCAGATATTGCCTTAGGCTATTTTTCATCTGTAGTACCATTTACCAGGTAAAAGATAAGTATAAAAACCACTGACATACCACATTTACTGCACAGACATTAAATAATCCAACAATACTACACATGATGGATCACCAATACCCCTCCCAACACATACATATTATCAGCCTCATCACGAACTATGAGAAGTCATTTACTAATTACCTCAACAAGCAGAATGTTTTAAAATTAAATTTCATTTGTTCTTTTAGTTTTTGTGAGAACTCTAGCAGCAGCAGCATTTTGTACACATGATTTCATAAGGTCTGCACAGTGACCACTGAACTATCAGACTGATGGGAAAACAGCATGCATAAGTCAGACAGAGATAAGGCTTAGACATCAGGCCTCCAAATCTGGCTGTTTTTGATGTGGTAAAATGCTGATTTAATTATTGCTTTCCCATGGTTGTTGCTGAGATCATAACCAATCAAAAACACAATCAAAAAATGTTCTAACAGTGATGATCACTTTAAGTCATTTTGCGTTTAGTTGAGTGTTTTTAGGCCAGAGCCTAGGGCTCTCCTGGTTTTTCCTAAATAAGATCATTTCAATGTTGTCTTTGGAAGAACACTACATGAGAACACACAGTTATTCAGCTGGCAACGCCAGCAAATGACGACTGTTTGAGTGAGTACAGAGGCTACTGCCCCTCTTCTGGCAGCACTCAGAAAAGTGAGTTTCAAAAGACTAAATGTCAGTAGTAGCACCTTTTGTGTGATCCAACTTAAGATGAAGTTTGGGTTGAAAAAAGAGTCTGTCCATGGACAGGAACCGCATAATACTTTGGGGGGACATTTGGGGAAGATAATACGATATGTATCCCTCAGCGTAGACGTGCCGAAGTAGGTTAGCTTGTACTCTGCCTTGGGAGGTGAGGATGAATTTTGCTGTGTGAAAACGATATTTGGAGCAGATGGCTGGCTTTGCATTTGCTACAATGCCCTTGTAGCCATGCTCTCACAACATTCCAGTGGAGATGGTTAGACAGAAGGTGGTTGGAGGTGGCCTTCAACTCTTGTTCACGCCGTGCAGCTGACAAGTGCTTATCAGAGAGGTCTGTGGCCGTTAGGTGATTGAGGAAGAAAAAAGATCATTGTTGTTCAGGTATGTGGTCTGAAGTATAGTCTGTGACTCAAGAATAGGTTGAAATTGTTTATACATTTCAACACAGTAAAGAAAACATATTCTTTCCAAGCCAAGTGTGGAGGTTCTTAATAGCTGGAGACATGTGCTGACAGTGATCCACTGATAAAGTTTGCAAGCTTAACTTCTTTATGGCACAATTTAAAACATAAAAATAAATAAATACACATGCCAACACTTGCCAATCCTGCTCTCTGTAAACCTCATTTGCATTACCGTGAACAATAATGTGCTTGATAGCTTTATGTTTTGGCACTATTTCAGTCAGGAAGCTCTCGTAATAGGTTTATGAGCTGTATTTATGCAAATGACATGGTAGAATGTGTGGTCTTGGCTGACTAAATCTGCTTTAGCTCCTGTTGCTGCTGGATACAGCTGCCACCACCAGCCCAATGCTAACCACTGCATAACAGCTACTGCTGCTGCTATTGATAAAGAACACAGTAAAAAATTAAAACAAATCCTACAGCCATAAGAACATAGACACTCCCACCCAACCCAACTTCTAAGACTAGAAGCAAACCTAATGATGCCTGCAGTTCACAGGTCTGGCTACATTTGACTTTATCAGTGTGAAGAAAATGACCTCTAAACTTCTTTATTTTGACTCTGGTGCCTTACCTGTGCCCAATTGGCTTTGTCGGATTAATGCATTTAAATATGCATGCAGCCCATCAAGTCATATTCTCTGCGATGGATTCCTTTCCTCGTAATAATGGCACTGAGCTCTAACTGAGTAACCATCTGTATTAGGTCAGTGCATTTTCCACGGCAGATTGACATGCGGGTGAAGACACGCATTGTGTTTCAGTCAAGCTACCAGGTGACTTGCTGTGAAGTTGTTGCTATGTGGATCATCTGTTTCCCTAAAAGGGTATTTTATTCTAAAACCAACTACTTTGGTTTGATTCTAAATCTGCTAATTTCACTAACTTTCTAACTGTGGGAATATGTGCCCCAATAGGGCATAAACACAACTTTGTATCACATGTGAATCCATTCCTCTCTTTTCAATGTTTGTCTTGAAAAAAAGGAAAATACAGAACTCTCTGGCTCGCTTCTGACATGCTGTGAATACAACCATTATACAACTCTTGTTTTGTACCAAACTTTTTGACTCTGAATGTAACACATTCAGACGTGCCCAAAAAGGATTTGTGTGGACTCTATGTGGACACACACACACACACCCTCACACACACACACTGCCCACATTACTCCTCACCCGCACTTTCACCCCTCTGTTCCATGACTTTACCTGTGGTGACACGGGGTGTGTGTGTGTGTGTGTGTGTGTGTGTGTGTGTGTGTGTGTGTGTGTGTGTGTGTGTGTGTGTGTGTGTGTGTGTGTGTGTGAGTGTAAGGTTGGTTTGGAGGGGGTGGCTGTGGAGGGGGAGGATGGGACGGAAGGGACAAGAAAACTAAATGTAGATGCCTCTTGCCAGGGCCACAGGGAGACAGAGCTGGGGACCACAGACTAAGGCACCATACAATTATCCAAAACAAGAGAGCCAGGCCAACCCCTTCCCACTGCAATGGACAACAATAACAACAGCCGTACACACACACACACACACACACAGAGACACACACACACACACACACACACACACACACACACACACACACACACACACACACACACACACACACACACACACACACACACACACATATAGACACACACACACATGGGATCATACACACACACACACACACACACACACCTAAATGAACATGAAATGAACACACACATATCAGCACACACACACAAACACACACACACACACACAAACACAAACACATGCACAAAGCAAGGCAAATGTGTTAGCATGTATGGACGGACTCCTACTTTTAATGTCCCCTTTTATTTACATTAAGTTAACCCTTGACATTCTTCATCTTCACACGAGTACCAGTTCATGGAGTGTATTACTGATGATCTTTAAATGATAACAAATACATACACGTTGCCACTTTGTTCTGACAACAGTGATAGTGTTCTCTGCAGTGTATGACAGCAAAACATGGCTTAAAGCAAAGGACACTTAAAGGAATGATGTGTTTACTGACTGTGATTTAATTTTTGGCATTAAAAAAACAAACCAAGTTGTGACTTGCTGTCAAAACATTACAGACATTGATTCATGGTTTCCTTTTGTCAGGGTCGAGTGACCACTGGAATGGTACATAGATCCAGCAGGCCATCCTAGAAGAACCAGCAAACAGCTTCAGTTTGCACAAAATACAGCTGTTAGGAGTTCCTACAAAAATTAAAAGAATTGCTTACATTACTGAGACAGTCAAGTCCTTACACTGGCTACCAGTTAACCACAGAATTGACTTTAAATTACCTGTGCTTTCTCTGTTTGTAAATCATCCAATGGGCTAAAACAAAAACACCTCTTAGGTATGTTTCAGCAATAAACACCTGTGACCAATCTCAGTAACTCAACTCTGAACCCAAATTCCTGTTGTTACCAGAACTGTTGGAACAGAAGTCAGTTGTACATGTGGAGTAACACTCCAAGCTTTCTCAGAGGCATTATACGTGTGTTCTTTCAGCTGATATCATGGTCTCTTGAATTTTTCATTGTTTCTGTGCCCTTTTCAATTGTTTGTGTTCTTTAAAAAAATGCTAATTTCTTTGAATTAACAGTGTGCACAATTTTAAATTAACTTTTTGAAAATTCTCTGTTTTTATGCCTTCCCTTATCTGCTAATCTGTCAATAACCTTACATAACTAATGAGCATGTGTTGTGCTATATAAATTAATTTAACTGGCCAAACTGGCCTTGCCTAGTTACTTTTTTCTTCTAATGAAGCTAATAAATACATTTTTAAGCCCTTATGCCATTTATAGCTATAGGATGTTTTTTTGTCATTAATTTGTTATAAATCCACACCCTAGAATTGTCAGTGTTTCTATAGCTTAAACAGTAGCTTGGAACCCAGTGGCTATGCTGTCTAAATGATTAATGACAACCCATAACCTTAATTTTGTCTAGTGGCTATTGAAGCATAGCACCACTGTGCCTGCCATCATTATTCAAGGTACTACATAACTTAAAATTGCAGAAAATCCTAACATAATAACACATACTTCAACTAGATCAATGGTTTACTTGTTCAAAGGGGACTACCTATACAGGGGAAATGGGTTGTCTTCCCAAAAGTCTTTATTCTTTCCTGCAACAGAATGAGTCATCAATTTATGGTGAGGTAACCAAAGATTTGCTGGGTGTACAGTTCAGGGTATGTAAACTGTATATCCATCAGGTTGATTTAAGCAACCTGGGAGCGCCTTTGATGTTACACAGATTTCAATAGCCTCACCTGCTACTAATCAAATACTATATAACTCTTTATACATCTGCACAAACACACACAGTCACAGAGAGAGAGAGAGAGAGAGAGAGAGAGAGAGAGAGAGAGAGAGAGAGAGAGAGAGAGAGAGAGAGAGAGAGTAAGAAAGAGACAGACTTCCTACTTGCACCCATTTGCACATTTTGCATGCAATTTCCAATACCATGCATCACCCTCACTAACAGCTTTCCCCTCTTGTCAAACAAACAGGTCTACAGAACAACCTTGTGTGACTCAGGGTCACCAAGAGTGACAGCAGATCATTCTTATTATGCCTCCAGTGTACAGCTGGACACAGCTCAGTGTGTGTGTGTGTGTGTGTGTGTGTGTGTGTGTGTGTCTTGGCACTACCCCAAAATAGATGGAATGAAAAACAGGGGCAGAAAGACAGAGAGAGAGGGAGAGAGAGAGAAATAGACAGACAGACAGACAGAGAGAAAGAAAAAAAGACAGAGAGAGGGAAAGTCCATGTCTGAGTGAGCCTGTCTCTATGTTTATGCAGATGCTGTCCACGTTCACGCGCTATACTTCATTCCAGCCTCCATCACATGGCCTGGGAGTGCATCCAGCACCATCAGAGCTACGAGTACGAGTGCGTCTGCCTGCACTTGCTCAGAACCTCACTGTGCTTGTGGGAAGAGGAAGGCTGCAGTGGGTTCTGTCCACCTGTTTTGAATGAGAGTAGCCCAACTCCTGACCCCTGTGCGAATGCGGCAGGGTTATATAACACACTGTCACGCGACAGCACAAGGTCATCGTCACGTCGTGAAGAGATGAAGGAATGGCCGCACGCTCACAGCCACTGGCGAGTGTGTTGAGGAGACAGCCAAATGACTGAATGTGGAGACATGTTTGGTCAGCTGATAGTCATCAACCTGCTCTGCTCTAGCCTCCGAGAGCTATTCTTGTGTGTGTGTGTGTGTGTGTGTGTGCGTGCGTATGTGTGCACGTGTATGTGGGTGCGAGCGTGTGTGTGTGTGTGTGTGTGTGTGTGTGTGTGTGTGTGTGTGTGTGTGTGTGTGTGTGTGTGTGTGCGTGTGTGAGTGCATGTGTGTGTATAATAGTGTGTAATTGTGTGAGTGTGTGCATGTGTGCGCGCACATGTGTGTGTGTGTGCGTGTGTGCGTGTGTGTGTGTCTGTATGTGAGCATGCACATGTGTGTTCAGAGCACATCAAAATGCTTAGACGAAAAAGAGCGAAATCTGGGGATGCAGAAGTGGACACAGGCTGGGGCCAGATGGCCATGACCATCTGATAGTGGACTTACAAGGAAGCCCATGCACCTCCTTGGGGAGATGTGTGTGTGTGTGTGTGTGTGTGTGTCTGGGGTGGGGGGCAGTCTCAGTGAGAGGGTTTTGAGGGGTTCATACAGTGAAATTCACTCATCCCTAGAGTCAGCCACATGCAGGCTAACACAAAACACAAAAAAGGTTTTGTCTATTAACTCCATTGTCATCTCTGCTTTCACTTATTTCTTTTTAACTTCTATCTTTTCTTCCTGTCTTTTCTTTTTCATTTTTTTTTTTCATTTTTCCTGCAGTTTGTAAAGCTCCGAGCACCTCCTGTAGGTCATCAATCATCAGGATATATAACGGAAAATTCTGGAACCTGAGGTGCTTGCATTGACAAATACAGAATGTGTAAAAAGTGCAAATTCTTCTTCAAAAAATGGTAAAAAAAAAGACTGTCACGTAAAAAGTTATTCCACCAAACACAAGGTGATATAACAACTGTCAAAGTTAGCAGGGAAAAAATACTTTTGAAGAGGAGGAGGTGACAGAAAGTCTTGAGGGCAATACCTAGCTCCAAAGAAAAGATTTATGTTAGTTTGGGTTCTACAGACATTGTGGCTTCTGTTGCTCTGTACTGTATGAAGGGCTGTTTCCACCAGTGACCAATAGTTAGTTAGTCTATACATAGTGATGTTACACCAGCAGTGGCCTGTGTGAGGCTGAAGCAAGGGTTTGGTGTCCTTATATGTCACCTATCTCCACAGCCCTGCCTTGCCAAAAAGCAGCGTAGACATCAGGAGTGCTGAGGCGTTAGGGAGACGAGGCAGCCTACTGGGAGGAGGTCCTGAAGTTGGCTGCCTGGTGTTCAGAGAATAACCTCTGATTGGCTCTGAACACCAAGGAAAACCAAGGAGATCATCGTAGACTTCAGGAGGCACAGCACAGACTTCTCAATGACGAGTGGGTGGAAAGGGTCTACACCTTGCGGTTTGTCAGCGTTCTCATCTCGGTGACATCTCCTGGACAGAGAACATTGGAGCGGTCACCAAGAAGGCCCACCAGCGACTACACTTCCTCAGGGTCCTCGGGAAGCACATCCTAGACCCCGGCCTCCTGCTGACCTTCTACCGTGCGTTCATCAAGAGCCTGCTAATGTATTGTATCACAGTATGGTATGGCACGCGCACACACACACACACTCACATACACACACACACACACACACACGAGAGCCTGCTGATGTATTGTATCAGAGTATGGTACGGCACGCACACACACACACACAGACACACACACACACACAGACACACACACACACGAGAGCCGGCTGACGTATTACATCACAGTATGGTACGGCAGCTGCACCCTGGTGGACAGGGAGAGGCTCCAGACAGTAGTCAAGGGGCTGCCCTCTCCCCCCTCCCTGATGATCCCTTCCTGTACCTCCTGCTTGCCTCAGCAGAGCTAGGAACAGCTCCTACTCTGGCTCTGAACTGTTGCCCTGTGCATCAAAACAATGACCAACAGTCTTAAAAACAGTTTCTTCCCAAACACGACACAACCGAGTTTGTAGTCTAAGTGACCATGCTCAGGGAAACTTAAGGCACATCTCTCTCCTTGTGTGTTCTCTCTCTGCTGGCGATATTAATCAATGTGCAGTAACTTGCATAATTTAATGTGCAATATTACCCTGTATATAGAACCTCTCTTATCTCTACCTTTATTTAGTCCTGCACTAATATTTAATTTTTTTAATTCTACATTGTAAATATTCTACATTCATGTTTACACTGAAGTAAATTACTTTTAATGTCATTGTGCATGTGTATAGTATAAATTGCACATGTGTATAGTGACAATAAAATGCATTCTTTTCTATTCTATTCTATTATATTCCACTCTATTCTATTCTATTCTATTCTATTCTATTCTATTCTATTCTATTTTCTTTACTTTGTTTTCCTTTTGTGCTGGAGCACAGGTTACAATAGTGCAGCAGGTTTGTTTGTGGAAGACCCACTTGCATTTTTCTGTTCCAGGAGGTCAGGAAGTTTTATTTGAATTTAAAGAGGAGGTACGGTTGCAGGGCCTTTTTTGTAAGTCTTTCTTGTTTCCTGTGAATGTAAGCTGTTAAAGGACAATTGTGGTATTTTGGACATATAGCCCTCTTTTCTGAGCTGCCTGTAATGTAATAGAGTCAATTCCGCCGTTTTTCTAATGTTTGCTGCTTTTTTCGATTTTGATTAATTTCGAATTCTCTCCAACTGCTTCAGAATGGCTGCTTTCCTGCATGTCAAAAACATTCCCAAAACACCCTAAACATCCGTTTTTATAAAACAACAAACTCACCGAACTGATTCGTGATCTTCACTGATTATAATCCATAACACATTTCGTTGCGAGTGGTGTTTTCTGTGTAGTTTTATTCATGTTTTTACATCCCATTGATTTCTATTGAAAACTCGTTGCTTGCTGATATCACTCCGCCACCGAAACCAGGAAGAACTAGGCTACAATAGCCACATTCCCATTCCGGGGCCGGTGCCGGCCCAGGCCTTTAGGGGCCACCCTCGGTGCTTGTAGACCCAGGGCACTAACCCCATGACCTGAGAGCTGTTGTGTTCCCACTCCCTGGCTACTAGACGAGGGTTACGCCCTCGTTTGCGAAAACATCACTGATACAGCCCATTTTCAAGCAGGATAGGCGGGCAATTCAGAAGCATCAGTAGAAGATAGAAGACGATTAGGCTATAACTACTGCCGATATCTCTGATATGTTTTGGAACAAGACCGACGGCCACGGAGCGTCAAATGCTTGTTAGGGAATGCGTCTCCACAGTGCTGCCAACAAAACAGTTACTGTTAGTTAGTACAGTACAGTGGATTTAACTTCTCACTGCACGTGAATAAAGGACAAATGAGTCCCTTACTCTATGTCTCTGGGAAATATCCCACTAAGAACTAAATTAAGAAGTTTTAGGATGGTAATGGCGAATCTGAGTTTATGATCATGTCATTTAAAATATCAAGACCACAAGCTTTGTTGGGTGACAAGTTTTTAATTTTTCCAATCATTGTTCTGCAGTGGGAGAGTGTGTTTTTGAGGAGCATTTATAGTTTTTGCCCATTGTTTGAACACTATAGACATATGCTTAAACCAAAGTAACATAACTTGAAGTTGTGTTACCATGCCTTAAACACAGTGTAGCCATACTTTAAACAAAAGTGCTGCTTTGTGTAGGAGTACTTGTTTTTGAGAAACATTTAATGAATGTTCCTTACACATAAATTTGAAAGAGTCTACCCACACATCACCATTTAAAAATGTTTTATAATATTTTCCAATAATGCCAAACTATATTTGAATTAATTTGTTTTCTAATTGGTCCATTTGCTTTCCAAGTAGAGATTCAGAATATTGACAACTGTTCTGATCATTTTCTTGTCTGTGTGTTTGGTTAGATATTTCCTGTAAATTTTTTGGTCATATCATTTTTGAGAGGTATTACTTTTCTCTGACTTGGTATTAACTTAGTTTTTTGGCAACATGGTTGAATATTGTGTTCAAATCGTGTTCCGCTGTGTAAGGATCCACTTTCTCAGACCAACGACGGAGCTGAGTGTGGACGAAGGTTATCGCATGTTCTGGACTTATGGAATGGAAATAATTATAAACATGTGCATGGCAAACATTAGAGTAACACTTATATGACCCGTTTATCTGACTCCATGAAATAATAGTTACCTCCAATATCACTATACAGCTTAAGAGCTAATAGCACAGTAATGGCATGGCACACGAAGAGATGTATATGAATGGCAAATGAATGAACAGTTTATTAACCAAATACAAGTTAACCTTTACAAGTAACACAGAGATTCACTGTAATGACCAACTCAACCAGAGATATAAAGAAATCAAACTAAACCCCAAATAAAAGATAGAGAGAAAGAGAGAGGGAGAGAGAGAGACACACAGCGTGTGGGAGCGTCGTGGGTGAAAGACAGCTCAATGAGTTTTCCACTAGCATTGCCTTAAGTAGCCAACCTGATGCCAGTTGTTCAGCACACCATGAGGTGTTATCTTGGGGGCAGGGGTGTTGGAGACAGCCCACTGCCTCACACTACTCCGTAACCTTAGGATCTGAGATCTTTATTAGAATAACCCGAGTCTGTTTCAGAATTGAGACCAGTATATCACTCACAATGAGACCATCAGAATGAAACCAAACATGACATGTACACCTCATAGCATTTCTACAATACAATATACCCTTAATTATCCTGTCCTTGCCCTAAGGATGACCTGAGTAGGTCCCCACACCAAATGTTGGCAGACCACAGATAAGAACACAGTGGGGTGTGGCACCTAACTAAACACAAGAGCATACAGTGGGGGAGCTCCTCTGAAGCACCCTTTATTGTGATAACACAAATTCCTCTGTTGAGCTCATTCAGAGTAGTCATCCTTGAATCCAGATCCTTACAGCCACCCCTTGGCCCATTGGGACAATTTCGTCTCAGTCCCAGTGGGTCACCCGTGCAGGCTGCGTCTGTGCAAGGTGAGATGGATGACTGAGGATGACGGTGGTATCTGTGTCCATGGTGAGTGATCACACTGCTGCGGCTCTTAGATGAGGGTGCTGCTGCTGGCCGTGCTCTGTGCCCACTCAGTCCTACCGGGTGTGAGCATACGGTGTTGAGTGGACAGTAGAGCTGGCTCCTCTGTTGGCCAATTCTGTCTGCACCAGGTCCCGATCTGGGTTGTAATCTCTTGGATGTTCTGTCGCTGTTGCTCTGTCAGCAGGCATTTTATCAGGATTGTCCATGAGGAGGTGTAAGTTAACAATGGCAGTCTCTTAATGGCTTTTGATGGTTTAGGCATTTGCATAGAGAAGGGTGGATAAACAAGGCATAGCAACCAAGATAACATGCAAAATAAACGAACTGACATTTGCAGAATGTCTGCTCAAGAACATAAATGTATAACCAAGTTGAAAACATAGATTTGTATCTTCATCCCAGCTATTTACCAGGCTCTTCAGTCTGTTTTACAATTTAAAACGTGTTCCCATATGCATATCACCGCTGGTGTGTTTACAGTTCTATTGTTAGAGTAGAATTGACATTAGTGTCTTTTTGAGAGTCATCTAGTATTTTCTTGCCAATGGGCTTATCTGGGGCTATAAGGGATTCTTTTATCCAGGCTTTTCTGCCGGGAATCCATAAGTCTATGTAGCTCAGTGACCGTACTTTGCGGTATGCTACTTTCCTTAATAGTGGCACCAGACCTTTTGAGTCAATAGATAACTTTACATGAGACACTACATTGGGTAAATATTCTTCTGCAAACCATGTTAGCATTCGGGACAATAATATTACTAGCATCTGCACAGCCTATGTGCTTTTACGCATAAACAGCTTTTTAGCCTAGATGCTTCACGCACAAACAACCTACAGAGTCTATGCGCTGAGTGAGCCAGCGCAAACAACAAAGCTAACCCATATTAAGTAGCCTTCAGCTTTCACACTTTCAGTAAGAATGTAACAGAGAATATGCGGTCTTTTCAATATGGAATGGGTAAACAACCAGGGTGATAGCTCTTAGTAAACAAATGTGTCTTTCTTACCACATCACTGAATTGTGCATCTATAAATAGCAGCAACTAGAACACGTAGATTAGATACCTGTGGAAACACTGGAAATGCTGGGACAAAGGCACAAATTACACGCCAGCAGGGCAATGGAATAACGGTCTGAGATCCTTCATATCCATATTTTTTGCTAACCATGTTATGAATACATTAAGCCGTTCAATTTTGTTTTGCTGTTCTTCAATTATTTTCTGTTGCTTTTCAAACAGTAAATGCATGATGCCTTCAGAAAACTTGCGTTGCTTTGATTTTGTTTTACACATGCCATTGTTTAACCACCAATCATATATCTCCTCTTCGGTAGATTCTACTGTAAGGCCTTTGGTCGCCAGTCTATCTAACGTGCCAGCCAAATTGTTTTTCGATGTGCACAATAGCTTGCTTTTGCCCAAACTATTACTATTCCAGTCCATTTTACACGGAACGGAGAGCTGAAGTTTCTGAATGTTTTGGTGAGGTCTCAACGTCTAGTTCTCAATATGCTTACAAGAAGTTTAGATCTACTCACCACCTTCAGAAACTCAGGTCACGTCATGTGCATCACGTCGGGGTCACCAACTGTAAGGATCCACTTTCTCAGACCAACGACGGAGCTGAGTGTGGACGAAGGTTATCGCATGTTCTGGACTTATGGAATGGAAATAATTATAAACATGTGCATGGCAAACATTAGAGTAACACTTATATGACCCGTTTATCTGACTCCATGAAATAATAGTTACCTCCAATATCACTATACAGCTTAAGAGCTAATAGCACAGTAATGGCATGGCACACGAAGAGATGTATATGAATGGCAAATGAATGAACAGTTTATTAACCAAATACAAGTTAACCTTTACAAGTAACACAGAGATTCACTGTAATGACCAACTCAACCAGAGATATAAAGAAATCAAACTAAACCCCAAATAAAAGATAGAGAGAAAGAGAGAGGGAGAGAGAGAGACACACAGCGTGTGGGAGCGTCGTGGGTGAAAGACAGCTCAATGAGTTTTCCACTAGCATTGCCTTAAGTAGCCAACCTGATGCCAGTTGTTCAGCACACCATGAGGTGTTATCTTGGGGGCAGGGGTGTTGGAGACAGCCCACTGCCTCACACTACTCCGTAACCTTAGGATCTGAGATCTTTATTAGAATAACCCGAGTCTGTTTCAGAATTGAGACCAGTATATCACTCACAATGAGACCATCAGAATGAAACCAAACATGACATGTACACCTCATAGCATTTCTACAATACAATATACCCTTAATTATCCTGTCCTTGCCCTAAGGATGACCTGAGTAGGTCCCCACACCAAATGTTGGCAGACCACAGATAAGAACACAGTGGGGTGTGGCACCTAACTAAACACAAGAGCATACAGTGGGGGAGCTCCTCTGAAGCACCCTTTATTGTGATAACACAAATTCCTCTGTTGAGCTCATTCAGAGTAGTCATCCTTGAATCCAGATCCTTACAGCTGCATTTGCACCATCTTTGCTAGTTGGATGAGGCTTGGTCAGAAACCTCTGCAAACCTGACTGTGCATCATTTTGATTATTTGCTTCACAGTAAAAGTAAGTGTTTTTCCAAGTCCAGCTGTAGGTAGTGTCAATGCTATGCACTGAAGATGACTTCTGGAGACTGGGTGTCGAATCTTTTTTGTGTGGATAAACAGTTATTTGGCTGTGGGCTTGACTATAAAGGCTGTATTAAAACTTGTGAAGGTCAGTAATGAAATAATCTACAGTGCTGTAACTGAGAGTGGAACTTCAGCAAGTTGTCTTGACCACCTCTACATGCCTAAATGCATTGAATTGCAGCCATGTGATTTGCTGATTAGCTATTTGTCTTAGTAAGCAAATGAACAGGTGTACCTAATAAAGTGGCCGCTGAGTGTTCAGTCTTCTTGTCCAAAAAGCGTAAGGAAAGTGATCTTTTCGAACTCTTGACCTTGAAAGCAAAGAACCGTAAAATGACACACACAGAATTCAGATCCTACTCGCTCTCTCTATCACACACACACAAACACACACACACACACACATGCACACATACACAGAATTTAGATCCTGTGCTCTCTCTTTCTATCACACACACACACACGCACTTACACTCACACTCACACTCACATCAACACAGACTTCAGAGCTTGCTTTCTTTCCCATACATGAGGGCTGTACGAGCTGAGACCCACGCACACTCGCGTGACCTTTCTGCTGTGTACCCAAGGACGCAGAGGACAGGAAAGGACCTTGCTGACAGCGATGCTGGGTGACTGTTTCCATGGTGGCAGCATCCCATGGTCACCCTGGAAATCCAGTCATTTGGCATGCATGACTTACCTGTGCAGGTAATGCAGGATGACTGCTTCTGTGGTGCTGGCACCGCTTGGATGGAACCCTCAGGCCTATTTCTCATTGGCTCACTTGGATACAGGTTTCCTATAGAAATACAGGCCTGCAAACAAGTTTGGTGGAGTTATTAGTCCCTTATTTAAACCATTCAATCAGTAATTTCAAAAGTAAGTAAACCATCATAGTGTTCATGCATGTGTATGTGGATCCAATGTATGCATATGCATATGTAAAGTAAATGTATATGTATATGTACAGTATGTATATGAGTATGTATATGTACAGTATGTATATGTACAGTATGTATATGTACAGTATGTATATGTATATGAGTATGTATATGTACAGTATGTATATGTACAGTATGTATATGTATATGTACAGTATGTATATGTATATGTACAGTATGTATATGTACAGTATGTATATGTACAGTATGTATATGTACAGTATGTATATGTATATGTACAGTATGTATATGTATATGTACAGTATGTATATGTACAGTATGTATATGTATATGTACAGTATGTATATGTATGCATATGTGTACTGTATGTGTATATGTACAGTATATGGTCCACCCTGAAGTTATGTTCTATTTTTTGCCCTTTGAGTAGGGAAGGAGTATGGGCAGGCGGGGAGTATAGGGGAAGAGTATGGGGGTGGAGTTGGGGGGGGGTATAGGGGAAGAGTATGGGGGTGGAGTTAGGGGGGAGACAAGGGGAGACTGTGATGGAGTGATACAGTCCTACTTTTAGACTGTGGAAGTCTTCAAATGAGTCCATTTTATTCCAGCTGAATGTGGCAGGTCTAGTTTCACAACAGCAGTGAAACACCAGAGACTGTGTCCTAAGTAACATGAGCATCCTTGCAAATAAGCAAGCAAGTGTTAAAATGATGAAATACATAAGTGGTACATAGTTTTTGTGGAATTGCACTCATCACATAAGGGGATAGGGAGATCACATAGTCATCTCACCATCTCACTTTAAAACCAGACTGCTTGGACCAGGATACACTAAATAACTATAGGCCCATCTCTAACCTCCCATTTATTAGCGAAATACTTGAAAAAGTTGTTTTAATGCAGCTTAACCAGTTTTTAAATGATATTCTAGAAAATTCCAAAAAGGGTTTAGAGCCAATCACAGCATAGAGACTGCCCCAACCAAAATAGTAAGCAATATCAGACTCAGTATGGCAGCAAACAAAGTCTCTGCTGTGGTCCTCCTAGACCTAAGTGCTGCCTTCGATAATTGACTACAACATACTGCTACAACTCAAAACCCGGCTAGGTGTATCAGGTCATGTACCAAAATAGTTTGATTGATATACTATTGGAAGACAATGTTATGTTAGTATCGGGGACCCCCTTTGGGGCCCCCAAGGTAATTCGGTAGTCAGAACCGCTTTAGGCAAAATAATTTGATACATAATTTAAATTTGGTGGTATGGCTGTGTTCTGTAACCCCTTGCCCTTCCATGTGCTAACATGGGCCTAAGGCAGGGAGAGCAGCAAAGAAGATCCCCTGTATCCACAGTGAATACAGAACAGAGCAAGCGTCAATGACAACAGACGTTGACTAGTCAGGAACAAAATAAGCTGGAGTTGGGGAGGAGGTGGGTAGCAAAAACCTGCAAAGATAGTGGTGACAACAGCTGTGGTTTCAAGCAGTTTAAATAATAGCGCCTGATGTCATTTCAGCCAACAGATGGCAAGAAGTTAGCCTGGTAGACCAATCCCTCGAACTTCATTTCATTTTGTACAGAGGGTCAGGACCGGAATCTGTTGAGGAGCATGTCAGAGGACTGAGCAACTCCTAGCCAATCAGTGAACAGAGGGTGTGTTCATGAGCAATGACGTTGACTTTATGTGCTACATTTGAATTGTAGTGCGTAGGTAGGCTAATTGGATACGTAACGCGCAGATGTTAGCGATTGGGTAAAGGCAGAGCCCCTTATTTTAAACTTCGAAATCGTTTCTCACGGCCTCCGCTCCAGGTTTACCAGGCTAGCAAGAAGTAGTAGCTGATCAAGCAGGTAATTGAGTTACCTGAGCTTCCAGCTGATGCAATCACAATGCAATGACAGCTTAGCTTGACTCTAAGGCCTGCCACAACTAACACTCTGCTAGAGTTCTCTTGGCCCTCTCCTTTTGATTATATATTTCATTATATATATATATATTGCAGTCAGGGCCCCTGTTTGGTACCCTGGAGACCCGGGTTCGAAGCCGGATGGGGTGACTTCTCCTCCCCTCTGCTACATGGCCCCAAAGGTAAGCAAGAGGCAAACTACTCCAGTCTGGAAAACCTAAGCCAACATGTCAGGAGAGGCAACAAGCCTAGTTGTGACTCTTGACTCCTGCAGGATGCTGAAAAACTTGTCCAAGTGTATATCTCAAGTGCGTCATTAGATTACTGTTATGCCCTATTTACAGGCCTTTCAAAAAAGTCAATCAAAAACCTACACCTTATGCAAAACTCAACTGCAAGACTGTTAACAAAAACAAGAAGGAGAGAGCACATTACTAGCTGAATACTAGCTGAACTGCACTGGCTGCCTGTCCTACAGAATCGATTTTAAAGTACTCTTACTTGTATTCAAAGCTGTTAAGAGTCTAGCCCCATGCTAGATCACTGACACGTTGTCGTTTTACGTTTCTGCACGAGCCCTTAGATCTGCTGAGGCCGGCCTCCTGAGGATTGCAGAGGCGCCACCCAAAAGGATCCGTGAAGCAGCCTTCTCATACTACACCACAAAGCAGTGGCGACTCTAGGGTCTAGTGGGGCCCCAAGCAGAAATTCATTGGGGGGCCCCAACCACCGCCCGACCCCCCCACACAACAGAATTTCACTAGGACAAACTCTGGGCCTTTGTAATGTTAATAAATAACCAACAAATTGTAGCAAGTATAGTTTTTTTTGTATTTCACAAGTTACAGATATTACATATACAAACAATAGTGTAAGTGTAGTGTAGTGTAGTGTAAGTAATGTAGTGTAAGTCTTCAGTGTAAACTGTTCTGGGGTAAGAAATTTTGGATTTCTTACATGCAATTTCCTGCATTCTAGTCCATTTTAGAGGGATCTGTTAGACATGTCAAATACTAAATCCCTTCTAATTCATAGCCTATATTCTCAGTTGCATGGCCTGCACAAGACAATATGGAAAGAAACAATAACCACTTCATTACTGACTTCTAGAGATTCTTATGTAAACAATAGCAAAATTGAGACTCATGTTATACTAACTTTCAGTAGATTCAAACTGGGACTGCAGAGATGGATTACTTGTTTGCTTTTTTGTATGTTAGAAGTGGTATAAATAGACTGACAGACACAATTTCACTGATTTTTCTACACTGTCACTATAGACCTATGCACGTCACATTAAAATATCCTCACTGTGCTTAGTGAACAATAGGCCCATGATTTTGTAGCTAAGTATGCTGTTGCATATACTTTCCACTAGATGGCAATCAAAGCTCAGGAATGGAGAAAATTACTAGTTAATGTATCATAACACCTTTAAAGTTATTCTTCATGTCCCAATTTCATTAACTCATTAACGTACTTCATTTCAGAATTCTGTACAAAATAAAAAGAAGTACGAGGGTCTGGTTTACCAGGCTAGAATTCTTATAGCAGCCTAACCTAGCTAGCCGATGTAGACAGCCAAGCTGTGGCTAGTAGCCTACCAAACATCAAGACTGCCGTGCTAACCCAAAATAACGTTTTAATCACTGACCTGAAACGTGTGACAACTTACTGGCTGCTGCTGATGACAAGGTAACAGTAGTTTTTTTTTTTTTTAAAGAAATGTCTTATGTGGTTGAAGGAAGACAGGCGAGTTCTGACAGTAGACTGTACACAGGAGACGTTAATGTTTAGAATTAGAACACATGCACCTTGTTTTAGTGGGATTCTATTTTTCTAGTTGGGTCACGTTAGAATAACAGCATTTAGTTTTAAGAATGAGGGAAATGTGTGTTGTTGTAGGCTATTTGCCCATTAATCAGTTTTAATGTAATTTACAGGGAGCATATTCTCAGGGTTGTCATGATTTTTTAAAGCTTAAAAAGATTTGGGGCTTTTGACGTGAGATTCGGGGCTTCAGCCCCAAAGGCCACCCCCTAGCTCTGCCCCTGATAGAGATCCCCTCTTCTTCTTTTTTCTTCTTTCTTTTTTAACTCCCCGAAGGGTTTCTCTTCATAGCAATGGAGGCGTACCAACCGCTACCAACAGGCAAAATGTGCACGTTAATACAGGGTTTCCGATTTGTGCAAACATTCGTAGTAAGGGATGCCTCTGCAAGCGCTGATTGCTCGAAGGCTTTTGTCACTCAAAAAATGTGGTCACGCAATTGGCTGCTTAGCATTTTGCTCATCCCAACAGGAGGCTTATTTGTAAACGGGAAACCCATGAGAGTCACTCAGCGGATGACTTTTCAAAACGCAAATTTCGAATCTTCACTCTCGCCGCGCAAATTTCTCCATCAACGGCTGTGCAAATTTCGACTCTCGTCAACTGGTGGGGGCCCCAAGCAGCTGCCTGGCTTGCCTGTTGATAAGAACCGCCTCTGCCACAAAGACATGGAGCCTTCTCATACTAGACCACAAAGACATGGAACCTTCTCATACTACACCACAAAGACATGGAATGCCCTACCCCAACACACCAGAGAGGCAGAATCCATTTACACCTTTAAACAGCAACTGAAGATTTACCTGTTCAACCTCACCTACACCTGAGCTTGGTCAAAGACTTTCAGGCACTCAGAGACCTTCCTCCTACCAACCCCGACAGAGGTATTTCCCTTCTTGAACACTCAGAGACTTCCCCTCTACTACCCCGGTAGATGGGCTCCCCTGAGGTCCACAGTTCTGCCTGAGGCTGCTTCCTCAACTTAAAATATACCTACAGTATGCAAACAATTCTTCCTCTTCCCCTTCGTCCTGGTGCTGGCTCCTAGGGGAACTCAAGTGCAGCTCTCCACAGCACCCTGATGGATTTCTTCTACTGGACACTACTGGACTATAACAAAGCTTGTCATGTGTATTTCTGTGTTGTGTTCCTTTGTTAACTGTTGAAGCACTTTGAGCTACATCTTTTGTATGAAATGTGCTTAACTTAAAGATCTGCTAAAGAGATAGTCACTTCACTCTCCTCACTGACAGCTGTCAGTCACAGCTGTCCATCACTGATCAGCCAATGAGAGGCTGTGTAGGTGTGAAAAAGAAAGCTTTTAAGACTGAAGATTGGATGGCTGCTTAATGAGAGCCACGCAGTCAGTGTGAGCATCAGAGGAAAATGATAAGGAATATATCAGACTGGCTCTTAAGCTCAATATGTACCGCACTCTATCTAAATTGAACTTTTTTCTCTCTCTCTCTCTTTCTCTCTCCCCTCTTCCCCCCTCTGTCTCAGTCTCTCCCCCTTCTCTCTCTCTCCCCCCTCTCTCTCTCTCTCTCTCTCCTCTCTCTCTCTCTGTCTCTCCCCTCTTCCCCCCCTCTGTCTCAGTCTCTCCCCCTTCTCTCTCTCTCCCCCCTCTCTCTCTCTCTCCTCTCTCTCTCTCTGTCTCTCCCCTCTTCCCCCCCTCTGTCTCAGTCTCTCCCCCTTCTCTCTCTCTCTCCCCCCCTCTCTCTTTCTCCTTCTCTCTCTCTCTCTGTCTCCTCCTATCTTTCTTCTCTCTGTCACCCCCTCTCTTTCTCTCTCTGTCTCATTCTCTCCCCCCTCCTCCCCTCTCTTTATCTGTCTTATAGTGCATCCCATTTACAGTCAGAGCTCAGTTTCCAAATAGTTGTGCATGTTCAAAAGCAGGAAGTGACACCATGCACATCCTTGAGTCTCGGACGTTTACCCTAAAAAGTTGGAGCCCCACAGAGGACCCCAAGCTGAATATTCAAGATGGCTGCGCAGTTCAAGCACGCTGGGTGAATGCTACGATATTTTCCATTTATATGTTTGTCATGATGTGTGGTGTCATCAGCCTTGCACATTTTAGCCTTGTACTATTACAGTCACATTATTCGTGAAACACAGCACTGTGTCCTTTATCAGGAGTCCAACTTTGGCAAATGGAACACATCCAACTTGGTTTTTGTTGTGTTTGTAGCGGGCGTGAGGTCAGTCTGACCGCAGAATCGCGGTTGCAGAGACAAATGGAATGCACCACTAGTCTGCCCCCTGCTCTCTGTCTCTATCCCTCATTCTCTCTCTCTGTCTCTATCCCTCATTCTCTCTCTCTGTCTCTGTCTCTATCCCTTATTCTCTCTCTCTGTCTCTGTCTCTATCCCTCATTCTCTCTCTCTGTCTCAGTTTCTACCTCCCACTCTCTCTTTTACACTCTTATCTGTCTCAGTCTCTACCTCTCTCTTTCTCTCTGTGTTCCCAACTCTTTCTCTCTGTCTCTTACTCTCTGTCTGTCTCTCTGTCGGTCTCTTCCTCTCTCTTTCTCTCAGTCCTTTAATCCGTCTCTCTCTCTCTCTGTCTGTGTCTTCCTCTCTCTCTCTCTCTCTCTGTCACGAGAGAAAATGAGGATGAGCAGACAGACAGAAGGGACGAGTGTTCAGATGAAAAACCTGCATGAAGGTGTTTAATGTGACGCATTATGAGACCGTTGCCATGGAGACTTTGCTGGGAGGCAGTACGTTGCAAAAATACATAGCTGACCTTAGACAACCATGGACACTGGGCAAGACGAGGCCCAGACGAGGCCCATATGAGGCCCGGACGAGGCCCGGACGAGGCCAGGATGCCCACCAGACCAGAGCCGGAGTGGGGCCAGGTAAGAGCTCACATGGCAGGATCCTGTCTCCCTGGACAGGGCCCACACAGACCTCAGCAAGTCTTTAGCTGCTAAGCCGCTAAACCCAGCACAACCACCCTCATATACCCAGCACAACCATACCCATATACCCAGCACAACCATACCCATATACACAACAAACTCTGTACAGTATATATCCAGTACAACTATGTATGTATGCCCAACACAGCTATCCTCATATGCTCAGCACCCACACATTACATTACATTACATTACATTACATTACATTACATTACACTTTGCAGACACTTCTATCCAAAGCGACTTACAAAAGGAGGACATAGTAGCTAACAGATGTGTAGAGAACATCGAAGCCACCTATATAAAGAGATGGTTAGTAGAGATTAGTTTTGTTAGGAAGGAAAGCAGTCTCAGAAGAGAAGGGTTTTCACAAGCTTTTTGAAGTTTGAGAGGGATATTGCTGCTCTTGTAGCAACTGGTAGGTTGTTTTACCATTGAGGGACAACAACCGAGAAAAGTTTGGAGTGACCTCATTTTGTCTTAGGAGTGGGTACAGCCAGGCGGTTTGTATTAGAGGATCGCAGCGCTCTGGACGGGATGTAAGCATTAAGTATGACGTTGAGATAGGTGGAAGCAGATCCGGAAGTGACTTTGTAGGCTAGAGACAAAGCTTTGTGTTGAATTCTGGCAGCCACCGAGAGATGACCATAGCCTGTACCAGGAGCTGAGCAGCATATTGGGTCAGGTACGGTCAGATTTTTCTAATGTAGTACAGTGCATAACGGCACGACCGTGCTACAGAGGCAGTGTGGTCAGAAAAAGATAGCCGGTCATCAATTATGACGCCCAGGTTTTTAGCAACCTTGTTTGGAGCGACCGTGACAGTGCCCATATTCAGGTTGATATCATGGTGGATTGACTCCTGTGCTGGGATCACCAGGAGTTCAGTCTTAGACAGATTAAGCTGGAGGTGGTGTTTCTTCATCAATGCCGTCAGATCGGAGAGACAGGCAGAGATGCATGTGGAGGCCGTGGTGTCATCTGGTCGGGACAACAGGTACAGCTGTGTATCATCAGCATAGCAATGATAGGAGAAGCCGTGTGAGCGGATGACAAGGCCCAGCGAGGTGGTGTACATGGCAAAGAGAAGGGGGCCCAGCACTGACCCTTGGGGCACACCTGTGGAGAGAGTGTGAGTTGATGACAGTTGTCCTTGCCATGACACTTCAAAGGAGCGTCCAGTGAGGTAGGATTTAAACCAGGAGTGTGCTATGCCTGTGATGCCCATGTTTGAGAGTGTAGTTAGCAGTATGCTGTGGTTGACTGTGTAGGGATAACCACTTTTACGCGGCGCACCCTACAAATAAATGGAGTGGTAATAATTAATTGGTCTTAGTCGATCAGTCTCATATCAGTCTCATTAAAATCAGTCTCATATCAGTCTCATTAAAATCAGTCTTGAAGGTGAGTGAGGATCTTTCTTGGCAGTGGCTCTCAGAGTATTTTTGCAGTAACAGACAAGACACAGTTTATTTCAAAAGTTTATAGTTATAGTATATAGTTTATTAACTAACAAACTACAGGTGTGAACTAATTATACAGGTAGTGATGGTGTGTGTATGTGTGGGTGTGTGTGTGTGTGTGAGAGAGAGAGAGAGAGAGAAGAGGAGGAGGAGAAGAGGAGGAGGGGTCATTGCCCACAACCCCCCATTTGGTATGTGAGATAGGCCTTTTGCCTGATCACAGGAGAGCGGGGGGGTGCACATGGCACATGATTAAATCGCTTTGAAACAATAGGCTAGGCTATTGTTAGCTAAACATTCCCCCTGACCAGATATCTCAATGCAGGGCATTAGATCAGGGTTAGTAAGAAGGGGGAGAGAGAGAGAGAGCATGCATGATCTGTCTATCAAAGTAGCAAATAAAAGAACATAACAAATGGTCAACTCAAAGTCTATATGAAAACAGTGTGCATGTTTACATCAGACATAAGTTTAAACATTCTTGCTGTGCTAAGCAATATTCTAACTATGCCCAAGTGCCTTACGCAAATGTTGCTTGAGTGTGTCCTTTGTCTCGGGTGGAGTTGCTCCAGTCCTCCCTTGGGTGTTGGAGGATCCGTGGCGAGGTCGTCGGCACTGTTCAGTCGTTGATCGGCGGTGATCCGAGTGAAGAAGAGTCCTTTTGACTGCCATAGGAGAAT
>CM050221.1:41820000-41857500 GCA_027475355.1 Coilia nasus | reverse complement strand
TATTATGCCCTTGTATATATACCCTCCTGATGTTTATTATGCCCTTGTATATATACCCTCCCGATGTTTATTATGCCCTTGTATATATACCCTCCTGATGTTTATTATGCCCTTGTATATATACCCTCCCAATGTTTATTATGCCCTTGTATATATACCCTTCCAATGTTTATTATGCCCTTGTATATATACCCTCCCGATGTTTATTATGCCCTTGTATATATACCCTCCCGATGTTTATTATGCCCTTGTATATATACCCTCCCAATGTTTATTATGCCCTTGTATATATACCCTCCTGATGTTTATTATGCCCTTGTATATATACCCTCCCAATGTTTATTATGCCCTTGTATATATACCCTCCCGATGTTTATTATGCCCTTGTATATATACCCTCCTGATGTTTATTATGCCCTTGTATATATACCCTCCCGATGTGTATTATGCCCTTGTATATATACCCTCCTGATGTTTATTATGCCCTTGTATATATACCCTCCCGATGTGTATTATGCCCTTGTATATATACCCTCCTGATGTTTATTATGCCCTTGTATTTATACCCTCCTGATGTTTATTATGCCCTTGTATATATACCCTCCTGATGTTTATTATGCCCTTGTATATATACCCTCCTGATGTTTATTACGCCCTTGTATATATACCCTCCCGATGTTTATTATGCCCTTGTATATATACCCTCCTGATGTTTATTATGCCCTTGTATATATACCCTCCCGATGTTTATTATGCCCTTGTATATATACCCTCCCGAAAACATACGATTTTTTGCGCCTCTGTTTTGTGCCATTTCCACATGCACTGAACGCGGTGCGTGGGCCCGGGTCTACAAAAGGCCCAAATGACTCATTCTGAAAGGAAAACGAATGGCCAGAATAGAAACGGGCAGATCTTCATGTGACAGTGATTTTGTGCAAAGAACTTGATGAATATGTTTTTATAGCCCGTAGACCTACATACTAACTTGTTGAAAAAGAGTATAATACGGGACCTTTAAATAGTAAACACACATGGAAATTTAACATAATGTCACTTCTTTGCAAAATAGTGAAAACAGTACAGTGGTATGAGAAAGTTTGGGCACCCCCTCTGAGGTTGTATAATAATGGACTCTGACTTCACACTAAATGATCTTGGTGGCATGTCCTTCATTTGCCCATAAGAGCCAAGTGTTAGTTTGATTTCCAAACACAGATTTTAAGTATCCATAGTATGCAATTGTATGAAATTAAATCAAATGTAAAAAATAGGCTGTGCAAAAATGTGGGAACCCTTGTCATTTTGTTGCTTTGATGGCCTGTAACTAATCATCACAAGATAGTTGGACACACAAAGTTGGTTTGGTGAGCTCGATAAGCCTTGAACTTAATTGACAGGTGCATCCAATAATGACAAAAGGTATTTAAGGTGGCCAAATGCCAGTTCTCGTTCTGTTTGACTCCTCTGAAGAGCTGCAACATGGGAGCCTCAAAACAACTCTCTTATGACCTCAAAACCAAGATTATCCAGCATTATGGTTTAGGGGAAGGTTACAAAAAGCTGTCCAAAAGATTTCAGCTGTCAGTTTCCACTGTCAGGAACATTGTGAGGAAATGGAAGGCCACGGGTACAGTTCTTGTTAAGCCCAGAAGTGGTAGGCCAAGAAAAATTCCAGAGAGGCAAAGACGAAGGATGGTCAGAATGGTTAAAAACAACCCACAGACCACCTCCAAACACTTGCAAGGATATCTTGCTGCAGGCAGTGTCGCTGTGCATCGGTCAACAATACAGCGCAATTTGCAGAAGGAAAGGCTGTACAGAAGAGTGATGCGAAAGAAGCCTTTTCTTCACAGTCGCCACAAACTGAGTCGCTTGAGGTATGTGAAAGAACATTTGGATAAGCCAATATCCTTTTGGAATAAGATACTCTTGACTGATGAAACAAAAATTTAATTGTTTGGTCACAACAAGAGGCGATATGTATGGCGGCAAAAGAACACAGAATTCGAAGAAAAACACCTGCTTCCCACAGTAAAATTTGGTGGAGGTTCCATCATGCTGTGGGGCTGTGTGGCCAGTGCTGGTACTGGGAATCTTGTTAAAATTGAGGGTCGCATGGATTCCACTCAGTATCAGCAGATTCTTGAGAATAATGTTCAAGAGTCTGTCACAAAGTTGAAGTTGCGCTGGGGATGGGTGTTTCAACAAGACAATGCCCCCAACATTGCTTAAAATCTACCCGAGCATTCATGCAGAGGAACAAGTACAACAAGATTTGAATATCATCGAGAATCTGTGGGATGACTTGAAGCAGGCTGTCCATGCTCGGAATCCTTCAAACATCACTGCAGAGGTTTTGCCAGGAGGAATGGGCCAAAATACCATCATCCAGGATCCAGACACTCATTGGTGGCTAGAGAAAGCGTCTACAGGCTGTTATTTTTGCAAAAGGAGGCTCTACTAAATACTAACATGATTTTTCTATTAAGGTGCCCAAATTTATGCACGGGCCTTTTTTTGTTTTGGGGCATATTGCACATTTTCTGTTAACCCAATAAACCTAATTTCACTGCTGAAATATGATTGTGTTCATCAGTTATTTGATATATCAAATTTCAGTTGTGAATTAAAACACCCAATGATTAGTGAATATAAATAATGCCAATTGTCAAGGGTGCCCACACTTTCTCATACCACTGTATATCTACATTCATGTTGTACATGGTTGCCACTTGTAAACTGTAAAGTGTGTAACCCTTGCCAGACCATGCTCCATCTATCAGCTTTGCCAGACCATGCTCCATCTACGACCTGTGCCAGACCATGCTCCATCTACGACCTGTGCCAGACCATGCTCCATCTACGACCTGTGCCAGACCATGCTCAATCTACAAGTTTTGCCAGGCCATGCTCCATCTACGAGTTTTGCCAGAGCATGCTCCATCTACGACCTGTCTCAGACCATGCTCCATCTACGAGCTTGGTCCGACAGCCAGGCTAGGACAGACGTGTGGCTAAGAGCTGGAGACCATTACACAAGTCACTAATGAATATACACCAGTCATAAACAGAAGAGGATGTCAGCTACCCAGATGCAGTAACAGACCGATGAGGTGATCGATCAATACTATTGATCCTCAGGTAGTGAGTCGCTGATTGATCTGAATCCATTAGGGAGTCTCGGGGGCTTCCAAACACCAGCTTGTGTCCTGACAGTCTTCTGAGAGAGACGTCAGCTCCTCGAGGTTGGGTTGCTCTACAGCAGAGATCTTCAGTGTTTGGGTCAGAAACCCCTAGGCGGCCCTCAGAGCTACTCCAGGGGGTTCCCCAAAATTATTTGATTAGCCCGCCCCAACACCACCACCATCCCCTCTCATTTAAATGACCTTGCAGTCATGCAGACATGACACTATAGGCCACCCCATACAGTACATTGTTGCACAGTTTCATATATACAACATTTAGTTGGGTAAGGTGGGGAAGGGAGGGGTGTCTCCGTGCTGCATCACTGTAAAAAAAGACATCTTTGTCCTAAAAAAATATTAAGACCTTTGTTTGAAGGTGTATGAGGATGGCTGGTTGTGATGACACACACACACACGCACACACACGTTTACATCACTGTAGGTCGACGAGCTATGGGTGTTTGCAGGCACCCCACATCACAGCTGGTAGCATGAAGATTTTTTTAGAAAATTGCCACTTTTGGTCATTTGGGTGAACTCTGGCCAAGGCGTAGTGGTGCCACTGTGTTCATGGGGGTAATGTTGATCTTTTTTAGCCAGAAGAAGAGTTCTGACTGTGGAAGAGACTTCAGAAAGACCAGTGCACTTTCCTACACATCTCCCTTGAAAGATCTTAAGGTTGTAGCTCATACGATAATAGGCCTCGGCCCTTACACACATACAGCCATTATTTAATATCGGCCAGGAGGATGCCAGCCAGCCTGACAAGCATAAAGGGCTGTGTGCAATGAATGATATGACGAACTGTGTGTAAATCAAAAGCACAAAAGCCTGCACTGATGCAGAGATATTGAAGTGTCCTGCTGATATAGAATTACAGCAAACGCTCCTGACCGATAGAAGATGTCACCTGAGGTGACACCGGCCAGTAGGAGATGTCACCTGAGACGACACCTCTGGCCTGGTCTGCCAGGTTGGCTGAAGCCAATGCCATGTGGGGATGAACATGTCACGTCAGGTTTAGGAACAAGGACTCCGATCAGGGCCAGACTAGGCCACATCAGGTCCACATCAGGATCACATCAGGACTACATCAGCGCCACATCAGGACCACATCAGGTCTACATCAGGGCTACATTAGGTTTACATCAGGACTACATCAGGGCCACATCAGGACTACATCAGGGCTACATTAGGTCTACATCAGGATCACATCAGGACCACATCAGGGCCATATCAGGACCACATCAGGGTCACATCAGGACCACATCAGGTCTACATCAGGACTACATCAGGGTGACATCAGGGCCAGATTGCTGGTGGAGGGACTTTGGGGGGGTCAGTGGTCAGTGTAGGCTTTGGAGACGAGAGGAGATTAATCACTGCTGCCCTGTTCAGGGTCGCTCTTTGTCTTGAAGACGGTGACAAAAAGGAAATCCGCATCTTCTTTCTTTCTTTCTTTCTCTGTCTTTCTTTCACTCTTCCTTTTTTCTCAGGTCCATTCCTTTTCTGTCTTGTTCTCGCTCTCTGTTTCTCTCTGTCTGTTTGTCCCTCTCTCTGCTTCTCTCTCTGTCTCTGTTTCTCTCTCTCTGTTTCTCTCTTTCTGTTTGTCTCTCTCTGCTTCTCTCTCTGTCTCTGTCTCTCTTTCTCTCTCTGTCTCTCTCTCTGTTTCTCTCTCACTGTCTCTCTCTCTCTGTTTCTCTCTCTCTCTCTCTCTGTTTCTCTCTCACTCTCTACTCCATCCATTCACCACAGCTGGTGAGCATGGCGACGCCATCCATCACTGTGGCGCAGGGCGGTCCTGATGGGGGGAGATGTGTGTGTATTGATTGGGCCTGATGGATGATGTTGGGGGCTGAGGAGGGGACCGGACCTTAGTGAGGGAGGCCCCCCGTCGCCACCACAGGCTCTCGTCTCGGGCCGACACACACTTTAGTGCTGCCTGCTGTGGCTCAGGCCTGCGGTACAGCGCAGGTGAGTGTGTGTGTGTGTGTGTGTGTGTGTGAGAGAGTAAGAGAGAGAGAGAGAGAAAGAGAGATTGTATGTATGATTACTGTCTAATCGGGGCAAGTTACTCTAAGTGCCTTTATGCATAATGTGTATTTATGTGTGTGTGTGTGTGTGGGGGGGGGGGGGTGTATTTACTTGCATGTTCACATTTTACTTGCAAGTTCCCTTATAAAACACCTACAGACATTGAGATCACAAATAAACTAGAGTTGGGTTCTGCAATCCACTCATTTCCCCAGCCCAACACCTGTTTAAAAGTCTCATTGCATTGTTTTTTCATTAATTTTGTAATGGTCTAGTATTTCTAGTATTACTGAATACCCTGTGAATCAGTTTTAGTAAAAAAAGCTTTAGTGCTACAGGCTGTTCTAGTTTGGTGAAGGAGATGGAGCAGGGAGAATGACGTGTTGTTGGCTATGCTAGTCACAGGCTACAATCATTCAAAGCCCATTCGGTCATAGTGAACTAAATAGAAGACTTAAACCTTTTAAACAAACACACATATTTACCTATTCTTTGCTAAGTGAATGTGTGCTGCAATGAGGTTCCTCCAGTAATCACAACTGTGGCATGGCTTTTTCTATGTAACAAACTTACGTCACTTTGTTTGCATTTTTTCTTGTTGGCTCGTTTTCCTGCCTATTTTCATTCACCGACTAATGGAGGCAATCGGGGTAGAAGAACATTTTCACGTGCAGCATGCGTTCTGTATGCAACTCGGAGTGAGCTGTCATATTTCAAAAAGAGCAAGTGCTAAATGGTTTCTCACGGAATGACACCTTTAAGAGAGGCCTGCTGGGGAGAGCTGAAGCAGTCTGATGGGGGGAGCTGAAGCAGTCTGATGGGGAGAGCTGAAGCAGTCTGATGGGGAGAGCTGAAGGGGTTTGCTGGGGGGAGCTGAAGGGGTTTGCTGGGGGGAGCTGAAGGGGTTTGCTGGGGGGAGCTGAAGGGGTTTGCTGGGGAGAGCTGAAGGGGTGTGCTGGGGGGAGCTGAAGGGGTTTGCTGGGGGGAGCTGAAGGGGTTTGCTGGGGGGAGCTGAAGGGGTTTGCTGGGGAGAGCTGAAGGGGTGTGCTGGGGGGAGCTGAAGGGGTGTGCTGGGGGGAGCTGAAGGGGTGTGCTGGGGGGAGCTGAAGGGGTGTGCTGGGGAGAGCTGAAGGGGTGTGCTGGGGGGAGCTGAAGCAGTCTGATGGGGAGGATAGAAGCAGCAGGTCTGTTGGGGTCATGATGGAGATGCAGACTCTTAGAGAGATAGAGAGAGAGAGAGAGAAAGAAAGAGAGAGAGAGAGAGAGAGAGAGAGAGAGAGAGAGAGAGAGAGAGAGAGAGAGAGAGAGAGAGGAGAGAAGGAGAGAGAAAGAGAGAGACGGCACTCCTGCTTGTCTTTAGAACCACACTGCCAGACTGGCTGTGTGTATGAATCAGTAGTAGTCTGGCTGTGTGTATGAATCAGTAGTAGACTGGCTGTGTGTATGAATCAGAGTAGTTCCTGATTGTCTGTCAATGGATGACGGACATGTCTGCTGTGTGTGAATTTGTGAATTTTGAATGTGTGATATATCATATATATATATATATATATATATATCACTATATATCACACATATATATATATATATATATATATGCATGCAACTAAAGGCTGAGAGCACGGTGTTCACCAGAAGGTGGGTTTGTGTGTGTGTGTGTGTGTGTGTGTGTGTGTGTGTGTGTGTGTGTGTGTGTGTGTGTGTGTGTGTGTGTGTGTGTGTGTGTGTGACCTGTTTCTGGTAGACTGTTGAAAGAGAACAGATAAAGCCTCCCCTCAGATCTGCAGCTGATTCCTTCTGTCGTCCCAGATAAGGAGCCATAATGAATGGGCCCTCTACCCCTTTATTCGTCTCCTCTGTCCCACTCCTCTCCTCCTCTACCCCTCTCCTCCTCTCCCCCTCTCTTCTCCTCTTCCTCTTCCTCTCTCTTCTCCTCTTCCTCTCCCTCTCTCTTCTCTTCCTCTCCCCATCTCCCTTTCTCCACCACTCCCCCTCTCCTCCTCTCTCCACCACTTCCCTCCCTACCTACCATTCTCCTTCTCTTCCCTCCTTCCCTCCTGCTTCGCCGCCTCCTCCTCTTAATTAGGAGGAGCAGGTGCACAGCAGCCTGCACCTCCCCGCACATTTGCAAATGTCAACTTCAGAACACGGGCGGGTGCCGGGTACTCCCACAAGTCATTGGCAGACTCCAAGAGGTGGTGTGTGTGTGTGTGTGTGTGTGTGTGTGTGTGTGTGTGTGTGTGTGTGTGTGTGTGTGTGTGTGTGTGTGTTGTGTGTGTGTGTGTGTGTGTCTGTCTGGGGCAAACATGCTCTGTTTAAGATAGACAGTGAGAACAGGAAGGTGGAGGAGGTGAAAGATGAGAAGAATTGGGGAGGGTGGCGCAGTAGGAAGGGCTGGGGCAGTGGTTCTCCACTGGTTCAAATACCAGGATTTCCTCATCCCTCCTGGGTCTGCTGTCCACACAGGTGGGGTTCGAAGGCAGCCTACTCTTAAGGCCCTGGCTTAGGTAGACTGGGGGGTGGGGGGGGATTAAATAGGAGGAGTGGGAGCAGTGGCCTACTGCAGACTCGGCCTCAACACCAAAGACTACAGCACATCTCCATTTATGTGTGTGTATGGAAATATAGCTATATGTGTGCGTGTGCATTTATGTGTGTGTATGGAAATATAGCTATATGTGTGCGTGTGCATTTATGTGTGTGTATGGAAATATAGCTATATGTGTGCGTGTGCATGTGGTCCTTTGTGTGTTCTCGTGTCAAAACGAGTAGATATATATGTCATTGTTTATAACCGCTACCTCCAGGCATGCATCATGCAGTGGGCATGGAGTGGTGTCTTTTTAATGCTAGCATGTTTGTTTCTTTGTTTTAACGTTTGTTTTCACTTTTTTATGTTTGTTCTGTATGTTTGTCTGTGTGTAATGTTTGTTCATGTTTCACAAGCTCATGTAAAACTGTTTAAAGTTGTTGGTATTGTTACTTATCAATATGATTAAACTCAGGAAACTGTTTGGGAAAGACTTACTTGGCGATGGGACAACAGGAGAGAACAGCATCCTTTCTCCTGTTGTAGTGCTTTGTTTGACATCTGATATGATCGTAAAAAACAGTGATATGTTGCTGCAAAAAATCTGTATACATTTCAACAGTTTCTCACCAACAACTATGGACATTTAATGGCACAGCTGACATCCAGACCCCCACACACACAGTGCTGATTTGTCTTCACCTGTTATGCAACATCCTGTTTTGGTACGGGTCACTTCCACTCTGTGGGTCGCCAGAGGGAATCTGCTGAGCATCTCCTCAGCTCCTCCTCACCATGTCGCCTGCGCTCGCCAAAAGAATGTCAGGAACTTGCCTCAAGCTCGGGAGTTTTTTTTATTAAGTTCTTTGAGTTCTTTAAGTTCTTTTTCTGATTAAGTTCTTTGAGTTCTTTAAAGGTCTAATTGCATCGTTTTTTCATTCATTTTGTGGTGCTCTCTAGTATTAATGAATGCCCTGTGAGCCAGTTTTAGTGAAAAAAATGCTTTAGTGTTCCTGTTTCAGGCTGTTCTAGTTTGGTGGAGGAGATGGAACAGGGAGAATGACAGGTTCTCGGCTATGTTAGTCACAGGCTACAATACAATACATTTCAGCGTTCTATACAAACACACTTACTTCCGTATATTTTGCTAGGTGAATGTGTGCTGCAATGAGACTCCTCCAGTAATCACAACAATAGCATAGCTTTTGTTTCGTAATTAACAAACTTACGTCACTTTGTTTGCCTTTTTCTTATTCGCTTGTTTTTCCCGCCTATTTTCTTTCATTGACTAATGAAGGCAATAGAGGTAGAAGGACATTTTTTATGTGCAGCATGCATATGCAACTCAGAATGACCTATCGTATTTCAAAAAGAGCAAGTACTAAACGGTTTCTTGGGGAATGATACCTTTAAGTTTTTTTTCTGATTGAGTTCCCCTTTGATGTTTGGCATGTGCTAAAAACAGACATGTTTTGTCTTAGCAGGACCTCGCTTAGCCTTGGGGAAACTCTTCACCAACCAGCACCAATATCAATACACATATCTACACACATCAACACACAACCCACATACAGAAATACACATGTAACACGCCTACCCCCTCACGCACATCCACACACAATTGACATAAAATCCACACACAACTTTCGAAACACAGTTTACATACACAGTTTAAACACACAGTTTTTACACACAGTTCACAATTAATGTACACTCACAATAGAGTGCAACAGTCCCACTCTCTTGTGCATCGATTTGTGGTTCAGGAAGTACATTTTCCATTCATTTTTTCAATTGACATTTTGAAAAATATGTTTTTAATGAGTTGTGAGCCTTCCCTCCGTCTAATTAGCTACGGGGTAAATGATGACCATAAACATTTTATTTCAAGTTAAAAAAACTAAAGAATTAATGAAAAAAGACAAAGCTACGAATTCAACCTTTAACTTCTTTCAATTTTTGTTTGGTTTTTCACTCAGCATGACATATTTTATGGTCATCATTTACCCTGTCACACTTATTTTAACACTCAATATTGTACTCAAAACTGGTATTTAGTTAACTGAACAATAAACTTGTGTGTTCTTTTAGAGAATTATGATGCTCTAATTTTATTGGAATAAAACAACTTAAGTAAACATAGCCCACTACATAATAATTTATTTAGAGTATCCAGTCTGATGTAAGGCACAGTCTGAAGTCTTGAAATGAATTTAAAGGAGAAATTTGGTGTGAAATGAATGTTTGGTATGTTAAAACATGATAGGAGTTGGTATGTTTGCTGAGAAGCAAAACTACACTAGCTTGTTGCATTACAGACTTTATTATTTACATCGTTTTTTTATCGAAAAGGCTAGCCATGCTAGTCAGCAGTTTAAAAGATTAAAAAAAAGCTCAAAGTAGCTCTGCACTGCCTCGTAGCTCCTGCCTAGTAGCAAAGTACAGTAGCTCCACACTGCACCACACTTTTTGCCAAATGCATGCTACACACACAGTAATCTTTGTCCTTCACTGTGTGGATGGGTGAATGCCTTCACATCGACCTGCAACACAACCAGCCACTGCTGAAAAGTGGACTGGTGATGCAGGGGTGGCCTGTGAAAACCTTCAGGATTGTATCTTCTCATTTCCTTACCACATCCAGGAAAGGCACACAAGCGAACCATTACAGTATGTTGCCCTTCTCGTTGTGTCTTCAAAGCTGTATGAAGAAACATTACTGCCGAAGGAATGCATTCTGGGTTGAAAGTGTTGCATGATGGGTAGAAATGGTTTCAGATGTGCTTGAAAGGTGTGAGGATGTTGCCAAAATCCGACCATGTCATATCACCCAAAAACTTGCGGGAGAAAGATGCTTGCAGACAAATCTTATAGACCCTTGCAGTTGCTTTCACACAACTGCAAGGAGCTAGCTAAAGCCTCCGTGGTGACTAGGGTGACCAGACGTCCCGGTTTGACCGGGACAGTCCCGATTTTTAGTCGCGTGTCCCGAGTCCCGACAAAAGCCAGTCGGGACGCAAAAATGTCCCGGTTTTCACCCAACACCACATCAAGCTGCCCAAATTACAGTGATAGCATATACAAAACTGTTAAATTAAAGCCTAATGAAGTTTCCAGTAATTCAGAGTCAATGTGTGTGTGTGTGTGAGTGACAATGGTAGGTGCGCTCTGCGAAATCTTCGCAGTCAATGTTACAATGTATCTTGCAGTATACAGCGGCCGTGTTTTAACGGTTTTCTTCGATAGCAGACTAGACTACTACACGACAATGCCTAAGAGAATGTGCACGCGCATGACGTCACACATAGTGTCCCGGTTTTAGACTCTGGAAATCTGGTCACCCTAGTGGTGACGCAACCTTGCCCTGGTTGGTTAAAGTTCACTGACGTCTGACACAGACAGATGGGTTTGTAAGTTGAATAAGCCTATTCTGTCCATTGTGCACGTATGCAACACCACTTCTATCAACAACACTGTCCACAATGCAATGGGGTAGGGCTAGGATTGCACTTGGGAAGGCGTTTGCTACATTGCTGCTACCCTTATGGTGAAAGCGGAGCCAGAGGATGACACCTCTCCATTTAAACATGTCATGATGTCTACAAGTCACACTTACACTAGAATCTGCTGAGAAATAGGAGAATGGAGCACTGAATTTCCTCCTCGCTGGAAGAAATTATATGGATTTACCATCATCACTTGGGTTTTTGATCATTAATTCTAATCATAAAGCTTAATAGTTAAGCAATAGTTAGCATCTTTATGAGTAGATTGGAGTTGTGTTGAGGTTATTGGAGTTAGTTTGGTTGAACTTAGTTTAAACTATTATTGACTTAATTTAGCAAAGTATTCACAGGTTGATAAATATAAGTATAAATATTATGCAATATATGAGTCTAGATTAGTTAAAATGTGTTATCACAACAAACATAATATCACAACAAATTAATACAGTCGATATATATTTTAAATTAGAGTTTACTTTAATATTACATGAACTTAAAATTTCTTAGGTAATCAGTTCAAACTAAAACATTGAGTACTCTGAACTTCACAGGTTTTACAGTGCATTTATCAGCGCCTGGTACCTTCTTTACTGAATTACTGGGGTGCCCATGAATCCCGGTGACAGTGTGTGTTACTGGCACTGAGGCACGAGCACCTGAGGCATGGTACAAGGGGTGTTGAGGTGCAGGTGTGTGTGGCTACCTGATGCCGTGTACCACCAGGTAAACACAGGTGAACATGCATTGTTCCACAGACTACTGCAGGCACGCGCTTAGCCCTGCCTACAGTCATTAGTCTGGCATACGTGCTCAGTAGCAACATGTTCGTGAATTATCTTTAGGGCAGCTAATGTTGTACACCTACTTCCAATTAAAAGCTGCCCCGTATTCCATTTATTAATAGTCATTCTGTGTCAGTCTGCAATGGATTGCTCTTGTCATGAGGGTTGAGTTATTATATGTACTGGCAATGAAAAAGATGGCTGCATTACATTAGTGTGAGTTTAAGTGACTCCATGATTTATATCCCTTATGCAGTTAGAGCATAATATGTCACTGTGTGTGTGTGTGTGTGTGTGTGTGTGTGTGTGTGTGTGTGTGTGTGTGTGTGTGTGCATGTGTGTGTGTACACATGCTTGTGCTTTTGTGTGTGTATCTGTGTTTGTGTGGATGCATGTTTGTGCATTTGTGTGTACATTTGTGTGTGTATATGTGTGTGTGTGTGTGTGTGTGTGTGTGTGTGTGTGTGTGTGTGTGTGTGTGTGTGTGTGACTGTGTTATTGAAGTAACTTTAGAAGTACATAAATGAGCATGGGAACATGCATGGGTCCCAGAAGCCCAAATTTGTGTGTGTATGTGTATGTGTGTGTGTGTGTGTGTGTCTGTGACTGCTTGCATGTTTGTTGTTGTATGTGTGGCTGTGCTTGTGCGTGCTTGTGTGCGTGTGCACATCCTTGTGTTTGTGTGTGTTTGTGTGCGTGCGTGTATGTGTGTGTGACTGCTTGCATGTTTGTTGTTGTATGTGTGGCATAAAATAAATGTACAGGGCTGTTAAAGACTTCCATATGTCCACTAATTAACTCTGTATATGGGCCAGTGAATCGATTTGAACTGATATTGCTACTATGAGTGTTATGAAGAGGCGCTATATCAGTAGAAAAGCCCATTGTTTTTTTGCATTCTGTGTGTGGGTGCTATTGTTTGCATTCTGTGTGGGTGAGCAGCACAAGAACGTATGCTTACATTGTTCTTACAGTGGGTTGTCATGGTGCACGGGGCATGATGTCAGTGGTAATGAATGTTTGAAATTTGGTGTGGGGGTTGGGAGGGGGTATATGTTTGTGTGTGTGTGTGTGTGTGTGTGTGTGTGTGTGTGTGTGTGTGTGTGTGTGTGTGTGTCTACAGGTTGTGGAATAGGAACCTCACAAAGAGGAGCTGTACAGCTTTATCTTGTGAGGGAGAGAAAGAGAGTGAAGACTTACCAGTGTGTGTGTGCCTTTATGCATTTGTGATCTGTGAGTAGTAATGGGGGACCTATGTGTATGTTTATCAAAAGAACTTGAATGTTCCTGTTTATAAATATTTCTGTCCCTCTGTCTCATTCTGGACTCTGTCCTCCATCATCAGTAAAACATGAAGATGGCAACTGACACAGCACAGGGATCTCACCCAGATGTCACTCAAATCTCACCCAGAACTCACCCAGATCTCACTCAAATCTCACCCAGAACTCACCCAGACCTCACCCAGAACTCACCCAGATCTCACCCAGAACTCACCCAGAACTTACCCAGATCTCACCCAGAACTCACCCAGATCTCACTCAAATCTCACCCAGAGGTTACCCATATCTTACCCAGATGTCAGACCACAGCTTTAGGCTGGATGGGGTTAGGACTAGGGTTAGCCACAGCTTTAGGCTGGATGGGGTTAGGACTAGGGTTAGCCTGCTTCCCACTCTGTGATGATGGAGCTGGGCTGACTGGGCCTCAGCCTGATCGGGGGTAGTCCTGTGCTGAGTCCACCGCCATCTGCCTGGGGCTCCAAGCTCAGTGTGTAAACACAGCTTTAGCTCACGCTATTTTTGTGCTTTTCTCTCTCTCTCTCTCTTGGTCTCCCTTTCACTCTCCTAGCTGTTTTGCCTCCTTCCCTCCCTTTTTTGTTATCTCTTTGTCTCTTCTGCTCTTTCTCTCCCTCTTTTTCTCTCTCCCTCTTTCTCTCCTTCCCTCTCTTTGACACCCTGTCTTTCCTCCTGGCTCTCTTTCTCTCTCCACCTCTTTCCCCACCCATCACTCTCTCCCTCTTTCTCTCCTTCACCCCCCCCCCCCCCCCCCCTTCCTGCTTGGCGTTTGTCATCCCCAGTGGGAGATTAGCCTGCCCGACTGGTCAGACACGCAGCTGAGGCCTGGAGAGCATCACAGCACAAACACATAAACACTCAACACACACACACACACACACACACACTGAATTCACATATACACACTGAAACACACACACACACACACACAATCACTGCTTTTAACCGGCTGTAAGTAGGTAGACAAAAACAGTTATGTGCATGAAAAAAGAAAGAAAGAAAGAAAGAAAGAAAGAAAGAAAGAAAGAAAGAAAGAAAGAAGAAATCCAAACCAATTTAGCCATCATCTCTTAAGGATCACTGATCACTATAAAACTTAGTCAATCTCTGCTCACTCAAGGAGTGTCTTGTGTTCACTCACATCACACCTAACTGACTCCTTCACATACAACCATGACAGCACAGATGCTTGTGATGTTATGGGTTACTGTAGCTCATGCTGTCATAGAACTTGATATTGGAATTGGTAACTGTCATTAAAAACGCGATCGTGTGCCATTTTAAGTTCTGAAATCTGATATACTCATAGCTCATTATTTTAACACTTGGCTGTTAAACCCCTGGACATGCTAACTTGCACAGCATAATGTGTTTATGACATGGATATGTCAATTTTATTATGTAGTTCGTGCAACTTGCTAATTTTAAATAAGCAATACTCCAGGTTTCTAAAGTGCTTTCAAAGACGTTTTTCATTAAATGAAATATCATAACATTAAATTCCTATGCGCCAAATGTTGACAGTCTTGACTGGCTTGCAAAAAATACATGTACAGTAAAGGTCCACTGAAGACGTCTAAAAGTATTTAACAACTTGTTAAGCAGTTACATTAAATCCGAGCCCATCGGCTTCACGTCCGCGCAGAACACGCGGCGTATGGTTTGCTATATCCACCTTTGCTGTCTTTCAAAATCCCCCCAATAACTCGCTCCAACGTAAACGTCTGCGCCCCTCCCCTTCTACAATATACAGTAGTGGTCCACAACAGTTTGCTTCCGTACCCAGTCCGCGGTGGAGCGACAGCACACATCCAGGCGTCGGAAGCGATGGACGCCGTGGGCATGCGCCATGAAACATGGGCGATAAGCAACCGGTTTATGGTGAGTGTTTTCATTATAGCAGCGGACAACCAGTTACTTCTACGTTAGTGTGAGCTATTCAATGGTGGGCAAGGTATTTGCCTATAATTTTAAAGTTAGTCATTAACATCTCTGAGCAGAATGTATCAGTGTCTGTTTCATCTCAAAATTATATTAATTCAGTTTGATCACATCACGAAATGCTGAAATGTATCTCAGTCAAGGAGCATTTAATGCCGTTTTTAATTCTATCGTTCGAGCGTGCCACATGCGCTCCTTCTGCCTCTCTGTGCGTTGGGAGCAGCCTTTCCGTCAGTTACCGGCATGTCCACGGGAAGAGACGATCTTTAATAATCAATAATTAACCTCCTTGATGTATTCATTGATTACTTTTCGTGTTTCTGTACGTCACATTGGTGATAGTGCCTTTAAAATATCTCTTAGAGACTGACATGAGACCTATAGCCTGCTCTAAACTACACATTTAAAACAATCAAGAAATGAATACTATGCGTATTTTTTTTTATCAAAGATGTTCATGTGAAATAGAAAATCATATTGAATTATTTAAATGTTGCTGGTTAATAGGCCTAACCATTTGCATCTCTCTTTTAGATTTGAATTGCAGTGGCATCATTATGTGCTTGTCAAGTAGTCATGCTATGATCAACTCGAGGTCTGCGACGCGTGACATCGTTTGCTTTCCCTTTACAAGGTTGAGCAGGTCATGCAGGGTTTTATCACCTCTCGGTCCCTGTGCCCACAGAACGCAGTTGTCCAGTGTCCCCTCCAAGTCTGTAACTCCCCTCTCTCTTCTCACATAGTTTGATCTTTTTGCTTGTTTTCAGTCCCAATGTGAAGTTTGCACAACCCTTTTTTCCAAGGTTCCCGGCTCCGGTAGATCAAAGCAGAGCGCCGACAAAAACACATGAATGTTTTATGTGGCGCGCCATTAACACCCTTCCCGAGTAGCAGGAGCGGTTCCGGGCCTGGCCCAGCGCAGTTTGGCCGGGCCGCAGACTGATATGGTTCGGTGTCGTCTCCTGTGTAGGTTACTTCCTGCAAAAGTGATAATGATGTTCTGAGTCAGCTCAAGTATGTACACCCCGCTGTCTATACCTGTTCTATAGGATATGCTAGTGACCTACATCCAGAGCCAGTTCAGCAACTACTACTGTTTTGACTCTTTGGAAATAGGTGAAAACATAAAATTAACACAAAATACGTGAAATACACTTACGTGGTGGCAAAATATCTTTATTAGCCTATAGTTCTTTTTATCGGCACGGCATCACGTAATCGACATATAACACTTGCAATCTACTTTCTCATGAACCCAATTAAGAATCAAATTGACAAAAAAGAGCTGATTTAGGCTAATCCAAAGAAACAGTATTTGACTTCAGAACCACGGACAGCGCTATGTACGCTTGGGCCGCTGCCTTTGTGCTATATTCGCACCAAAAGCCTGTGCGCCTACTGCCCGGTCCCGGCCCGGTGGACGCACTTAGGATGATTTTTTTAGAAGACGAGAAGAAGATCAAAGACTCACACACTTTGTTCCGTTGTACTCTTGCGAAAAGTAAGATATGTAGGAGTAAAAGGTCCACTGTAGTGCTCCTACATTGTTGGAGTGAAGAGCGCCTAAAAGAAACTGCGCTGCGCTCACCATCGGAAACCCACGTACACTGGCAGGAGAGTCTGCAATATGCAATAAATGCGCATTCGCCACTGACTTGTCAGAACAGGCTCTCTGACCTCTCAGGGTAACATTAAACAAACAAAAACGGGTTACGTAGAAACCGAATCCTGCCTTCTTGCAAGAGCAACAGCAGTTGAGCGTATTGTGTCCTTCCTATCCTCATTTGTGCTGTCACGCAGTTTCTGTGTGGAGGCTAACGTATTTTATGCGCAGTGTTAGGTTTCTTCGACCCTCAATTCTACGCCACATCAACAATGTCTTGTACATGGTTTCAATGTATGCAGTCATCGTTACCCAGGTGTTTTGACAGTGATTAAACGCACTGAAATCTAACTTGGAGCCAGAGCATTTAAAGTCAGCTGCTAGATCTCGCAAATCCTTAATTATAATATTGATTTTAAAAAATATAAAAAGCATTGTATTTATTCTGCAGATGTCTTATTCCATTAATGTACTGTAAGATATAATGTATAGATATGCATAGACACGCAGGTGTGTGTACATGCCATTGATGAATGTAACTAGGCATTGATGAACGTAACTAGGCATTGATGAATGCAACTAGGCATTGATGAATGTAACTACAAATAATCAAGTTTAACCTACTTGTAATTTTCCATCTTTTTTGTGTTTCTCCAAATCCCCTACTTGAATTACTATGTCTTTGTCCACAGAAGGGGCTTTGGACTAAGCATTTAAATAAACTTGTGCTAGGAACTAATTCTTATCTATCAAAATATGGTTTGCTGGTGATGTGATTGTCAAGAAAATCTGCATTCAGTTTTCATATTTAGGGAGTGAAAGAGAGTAGACTAGGAACGACTGACAAGAGTGTGACAGACATATTTTAAGCCCTCTGTTGCTTCTGGGTAACTACTGTCAAGGCTCATCCATCCATCCCGCATCTAACACAAGTTCTGGCACACCCTTTGTGAATCGTGTGTGTGTGTGTGCAGGGTAATGAAGGTGTGTATATATGGGCTGCCACTGACCTGTCATGACATCATACAGCAGGAGCATGTGACATTTCGACACCAGCTGACCAGGCAGTCTTAATGTATGCTACTGTGAGACTACTTGACTGCCAGGCAGTCTTAATGTATGCTACTGTGAGACTACTTGACTGCATTTCAGGGTGCTGTTCTGATGCATTTATTGATTCTGCTACGAGCCTCGTAGATACCCATGGGGCTGTGGGGTGACGTCAGGTTTGTGCGATGGGGACTTATTCTTTGATGTGCTCATTTCTCTCCTGTGGAAATTACTTAATGGGAAAATGTCTTCTTTGTGTGTAATGTGTATTTTACTTTGATTTTAATCTAAAAACAGATGTGAAAGCTAATATCAAAACAATATCCCTCCGTCTCGTTCCTCATCTTCATCCTTCCTATTTTGCCTAATGGTCATTCTCTCATCCCTCTGCCCCTCTCCTCCCCCAGTGACTGAAAGATCCATCACTTAGTGGCATTGCTTTGCTTACTTCCACAGTGTTCATTCTTTCACCCTTCTGTCTCTCTGTCCTCACAGGATGATTGACAGGTCCATCGCCCAGTGGCATTAGCAGTCATGATCGCAACAGGCGGGCTTCTGCGCATCTCCAGGCGGCAGGATTCGCTGCGCTCAAAGACACGGGCGGAGAGCCAGCGGCAGCAGCGTCGGCGGGCGAGGAGGAAGAGGAAGAGCGACGTGGTCGTGGTGAAGGGCAAGCTGCAGGTGTGCTCGCTCTCGGGGCTGGTGGCGGCCGTGGGCGTGCTAGTGCTCCTTGTGGGCATCGCCATGGCAGTGCTGGGCTACTGGCCCAAAGACCAGCCGGAGTTGTCAGAGGCTTGGGACGCAAACAGCCTCCAGGCCAACAGGGAGCCCCAGCGCAGTGGAAGCGCCCCATTAATGGCTTGGAATCACACAAGCAATACTAAGACAGGCAAACAGCAGGAGCTGAATTCTACCCAGGGGAACGCAACGACCCTGGAGCTGTCGTCGGCGCCGGCCCCTGCGCCGTCGCTAGGAATTCTCGGAGAGCTGCTGTCCAGCTGCCTGCACTCGGACCAGCTGAAGATGCTGGGGCCACTGGTGATGGGAATGGGCATCTTCCTGTTCATCTGTGCCAACGCCGTGCTGCACGAAGACCGCGACCGCCAGACCAAGGTCATCGACCTGCGTGACATCTACTCCACCGTCATCGACGCGCACAGCCTGCGTTCCAAGGAGCATCCGTCGCCAATCAACGGCCTCGTCAACTACAGCCAGGCGCACAGCGGCGCTGAGGTTGGGGTGCTGGACGCAGGGGCGCGACCTCACAGCTCCTGGCCATCCACGCTGTGGGTGTTTGGGTCCGCGGGCGGAGGGGGCTCACGGCGGCCCTCCTGTGCCCGCCGCTGCAGCTGGTGGCACGACGGTGGCGAAGCAGGCTGGGGCGACGCGGCGTACAGCGCGTCCCGGGAGAGGGAGCGCAGGCCGTCAGCACGGCCGTGGGAAACGGGCTCCATCGTCACGTCCTCGCTGAACGCTTTCACTCTGCCCGTCATCAAGCTGAACAACCGCGAGATGGAGGAGGGCGTCGGAGCGGAGGAGGAGCAGGCGGAGGCGGAGGAGGATTATGGGAGGAGGGAGGTGCCGAGAGGAGAGGAGTGGGGCGTGGAGGAGCAGGAGTGGAACGTGGCAAGCAAAGACAGACCCAGTTTCCCTGTTGCCATAGAAACCAAAGCGGAGGTCTCCAGGGCAGATGTGTCTGACTCCCAGAGTTCCCTGGGAACGAAGAGGTGGGGTCAGAGGTCGTCACCGAGGTGGTCGCTATCAGAGGGAGCCTCGGGGCGGAAGGTCGTGGGGTCGCTCTTGTCCCTTAACTCCCTCTCCGACGTGGCAGGCGTGCGCAGGGCTGCAGGCGGTCGCCATGACGACCACTCGCGCAGGTTCAGCTGCCCCAGGCTGGAGCGTTCCGGCAGCAAGGGCTACATCAAACTGGCTGACCTGGGGGGCGAGTCCTTCGAAGGACCTGACGGGGGCATGCCGAGCCGTGGAGCAGAAGAACATTCCGGAAGGCTTACGGTGGCAGCAGCATCATCGGCTCCTGCAGTAGAGGTGCTGGTGGAGACAGGGACAATATCTCGGGCAGAGAGACGAGGAACAATGAGTGAACACACACTCGCAGAAGACATAGTCATTAAACACACACTCGTAGAACACACTCCTGTTCACACACAGCCACCAGTCCCTCACCCACATGTGGTGATTACCTGCTCTCCCAGCAGATTCAGCAGTGCAGGAGATGATCAGTAACACACACACACAAATGCAGATACACTCAAACACAGACACTCTCTCTCTCTCTCTCTGTCTCTCTTTCTCCCACACACACAAACACACACACACACACACACACACACACACACACACACACACACACACACACACACACACACACACACACACACACACACACACACACACACACAAATGCAAATAAGCCCAAACGCAGACACTTTCTCTCTCCCTCTCTCTCTCTGTCTCTCTTTCTCACACACACACAAACACACACACACACACATGCCGTAATACATGCAGACACACACATACATACAGACACGCCCTAATACATACACCCTAACACACACACACACCCTAATACACACACACACACACACTCGCGCCCTAGTGCACGTAAAGGAATGGTCTCTGGGTCTGTGTGACATCCACGGCAGGGGTGTATTGATGAGCTACTTCCACTCTTGAAAGACGTGACACTCTCTTTCTTAGTTGTCATGGCAGCCTCTGTACAGAAACATAGTGCACAGCTGTTAGAGCACATGAGAGTTTGTGATGAGTATGAAAGTTAGCTTGTGACACCATTAGGAAACTGAACTGCACCCTGACCTTTTAGACAGTTGGTAGCTTGGTTATTGTTTTTCACCTATTTGTGAATATTATAATGCACCCTGATTTTTTTATAGGTACATAAAAGTTTGATCTTTACTTACTACAGGGAATACACAACGTGTTTGAAGTATCTTAGCTTTAATTGTGCAAACAACATTCACCTCTTTTTACAATAATAAATAAATACCAATACAATACATGTGACTTTTTAGAGGAGTTTAAAATGTAAAGTTTACTTGTATTACAAATGGGACCATACCAAGTCCACAAGCCATTTGTTTACTTTATATGTAATAGATGCACAATGTTGTGTTTGTCTGTTTATCCCATCTCATGGGAAGGGAATGTAGGAAGGATGAAGGTTCTTAAGAATGTTAGAGAATGTAACCAGAGAGTGTTGAGGAAAATCTAAGAATCTAAGATCTTTGATGTAACCCTGTACATTGTTGTAGAACGCATTCTTTTATAGAATGTTAAAAACACCCAAGTGCAAAGGTTAATACACTCTTCACAGAACTGCTTCTCATGGTTCTCTTGTCTGTAGAGTATGTGAGCTCAGAAACTGCCATACAGCCAGGTGTTCCTACAACCAGTAGGCCAAGCTCTTTGAATGGTTTGAAAAACACTACAGAGGAAGCATTTTTCTAGGATTTGTTTTTAAAACTTTATGTGGCCACAAGCTCAAATTTGCCAAAGGTCAGTGATTGGTGGTGTAGAATCTCAATCAAATTCTTCACCACAGGTGGCTGGCCCGTGACAAAAGGATCAGGTAGACGTGGCGATGTGTTTGCATCTGTAGCTGCTTTTTATTAGCTTGACCTACATCAGGTTTGTAAATGATTACTGGGTTTTAACATTTCACCAGAAATACTTATTTGTTTATGAGAAAAGAGAGATGAGACTGGCTGATAATGCCAGTCTGACCCAGATTGCTGCTGGTTCGGGCCCTGAATCAGTAACACAGAGCTACTGTTGCTCCATAGCAAATCTGCTATCACGACGGAACTGAACCTACTGTGATGCGGAACCCAACCTGTTGTCACGATGGAACCCAATCTGATGTCATGACAACACGCTGTATTTAGGTATCCCTTTTTAGAACACCCAAAGCCCTTTATCACCGATCCAACCTGCTATCAGCACTTGCTCTGGATCCAACTTGCTGTTATATCCAGATCCAACCTGGTGTATTTTCAGATTAGATGTCATTCCAGATCCAACCTGGTGTATTCCAAATCATATGATTATATATCATTCCAGATCCAAAACACTTCAGACCCAGATCTGCTCCAGAGTCAGCTGCTGCAAAGGGTTAACTCCACCAGTCCATTCACACAGTTTCCCTCCATTCCTTCCAGTGCGGCAATGCCTAGAGGTCGTCTCTCTCAACAAAGAAACATTTATATCAGCTTAAAGTCATCATCGGAGCTGATCACATTATTGTACGCCATGAGGCATTATTCACAATCTCCTTTGATTTAATTTCAGTGTGTGGCATCCAGGCTTCAAATGCTTCTTAAGATAAGCTGAATGAAGATGGTTGTTAATGTGAGTAAATCAATGTGTACAGTCCTTCATATAGCTGGGGACCGTCATTCACCATCTTTGAACGTCCACTTCAAGGGCGTCGAATTGGTGCGGACAGAGGTGACGCGTCCCCACCAATGTCCAGCAATCATTGATTTGTCCCCACCATAATTTGAGCCCCTCAAAAAAAAAACAAAAAAAAAAACAGCTGTCAACATCTCATCACCTAGCGGCACAGAAATGGTTAAATTGCGTTCTCTACCGAAGTCCTAACACACATGGCTGTGCCCTGCTTTCACCTGAGACTCGGTTTGGTGTTAGCGCCAAAACTAGAAGCAGAATTTGTCCAAAATGAGTGGCGAGTAAGCAAGTCTAAAGTGGCGAGCGGTGGCAGCTAAAAAGGAGAAGGTGGACATAAGGAGCTGATTTCAAGATCTGCATAGTGAGTGACACAGAAAGACTGAAGTAGCTATCCTTTTTTTTTTTACTGGCATTGAGGGGGCAGGGGTGTGTGTGTGTGGGGGGTTAATAGGTCCCCATCAATGTCAAAAGCAAATCTACACCCCTGGTCCACTTTACCAAAGACCCATCCTCACTTTGAGTATGTTTTCTTTTTATACAGATGGCCAGCATTGTAAGAGTCATACGAATGATATGCAAAAAGGCAAAGAGCTTTTCGAAAGGAGCTTAGTGTGTTTTCACAGAAAGCCTCCCACACAAACACACACACCACATTGCTGACGTGTGGTGTGCTTGCTGTGTGTTTTAATTTAGCCTGGCTATTTCAGTTTAAAATTGCAAATGCACAGTGTGTGTTTGGAATGAAGAATGTGTGGAAGTCTAACATGAACAAAAAATCCCTTTCACACAAGGACGGTGCTTGTGTTAGGTCTTAATTTAATTTCAGTTTCAGCACACTGTTTTAGGCTTTTCACCTATCATACTCTCTCTCTCTCTCTCTCTCTCACACACACACACACACACACACACACACACACACACACACACACACACACACACACACACTTTGTATTCAGTAGGTGTATAACACTGGCATTTTAGACATCAAATGTAGAGAACTGCATTTTTAAAAAGTTTGTCTTGAATCTAAAATGTCAAAGAAAGCAGCAAGCCCTGCCCACACACTTGTAGGTTAAATATCACATAATGAAAAGAGGGAAATGTGTTTTTTAATGTTAATATGTATTTCAAGGGATTGGTGAAGACTGTTGTAGAGTCAGACAGATATAAACCAATCATCTGGCTAATCTAAACAAGAAATGAGTCCCAAAAGGGAGAGAAACAACAGTGAAAGCAGGAGAAAGAATAGGCTGCAGATTAATCTCTTGAGAAATTAGCCCAGACCAGGCAGATTAATCTCTTGAGAGATTAGCCCAGGCAAGCTGACCTGGAGCTTAGGGCAGATGTTTGAGTGCTACAAACATAGACACCAGTCCGTCTAAAAGCGTCAATCAAAACGCGATTAAGAGACACTGGTGGCAGTGTGAAGTGTGCAAAGCTGTTGTGAGGCTCAGTGAGAATGAATGAACGAGTTGCCATCAGGACTAACAGCAAGTGTGGTACTCGGCATCCGTTAGGATTTATAGATTTACAGTGTGTAACTGTTTTAGTTGTCCCTCTGTAGCACTTTGAGATTGCTGTAATGTAAACTTCAAAACTCTCTGTGTACACTCAGACCTCACGGATGTTGGTGGGTATTGGCCACACGCAGTGGTGAAGTTGGCTTTTGTAAGGAGGGGGAGCCCTTCTTTACTCACAGTGGTCAATACCTCCCTCTATTGTATTAGTATAAATATGGCCTCAGCTGTATTGCTGAGGTTAGGAGGCGGAGATGACCTCCAGAGGGCGCCAGCCCAATTTAAACTCTGGCCATACCCAAACCAAAACTAGATTGGCTTTGAACTGGCGGACAGGAGACCAAAAGCATGGAAACATCATTTTTTCTACTACCTTTATAAATGACAAAGCAGCCACTCACCTATTTGTGATCGGCAATGCTGAGGATATGCATAGTTCACCTAGCCTGGTAAACCAGCCCCTCGTACTTCATTTCATTTTGTACAGAGGGTCTAGACTAGACACCATCAGAAACGATTTGTTGGAGGTGTGGACTGTGCTGAAGTTTAAAAAAAGTGCCTCTGCCTTTACCCAACCACTAACGCCTGGTCGTCACGTATGCAGTTAGCCTACCTACGCACTACAATTCAAATGTAGCACACAAGGTCACCGTCACGGCTAACGAACACACCCTCTGTTCGCTGATTGGATCGGTCTTGCTGGGACTTGCTAAATGACCCTCAAGAGATTCCGGTCCAGACCCTCTGTACAAAATGAAATGTAGTACGAGGGGCAGGTTTACCAGGCTATAGTTCACCCACTCTTGCACCAATGCACTTATAATAGGTTACAGACCCGTCTCCTAGCTGCACTGCTTGTGTGTGTGTGCGTGTGTGTTTATGTATATATGTGTGTGTGTGTGTGTGTGTGTGTGTGTGTGTGTGTGTGTGTGTGCGTGTGTGTTTATGTATATGTATATGTGTGTGTGTGTGTGTGTGTGTGTGTGTGTGTGTGTGTGTGTGTGTGTGTGTGTGTGTGTGTGTGTAGGCTACCCTTGGACAGCAGCATTAGCACCAGAGACACATGGCCAGCTGGAGTCCAGCATCCCACAGCCTCTGCACTGCTCAGATCAGGCATAACAAGAGATTGCACGGGGCCCAGGAAAACCTGAACAAATGCCCAAAGAAACCTCATGATTTTATTTCCACTTCAGACCTCTGTGGGTGACAGTGCCCCACATGCTCTGGCTTTGATGTGGGATCAGGTCTACAGAGGAGGTTTCGTTAGCCCCCAGGATTAATCTGCCCCTGCCACCATATGCCTTCTCCCAGTGCCTGACACGCTATCCTGCAAATGAAAGATCTAGCCTGGTAAACCAGCCCCTCGTACTTCATTTCATTTTGCACAGAGAGTCGGGAGTGGAGGCCGTGAGCAATGATTTCTTCCTGGAGGTGTGGACTCTGCTGAAGTTCAAAACAAGTGCTTCTGCCTTTACCCAATTGCTAACTCCTGGTCGTCACGTATGCAATTAGCCTACCTACGCACTACAATTCAAATGTAGCACACAAAGTCAACGTCATGGCTCATGAACACACCCTCTGTTCGCTGATTGGATAGGAGTTGCTCGGTCCTCTTACGTGCTCCTCAAGAGATTCCGGTCCAGACCCTCTCTACAAAATCAAATGAAGTACGAGGGGTGTAGAGAGCCAGTAAATCAGACACCCAGCTCCATTGAGTGTACACACTAGACTGCTTTATTCAAGTTGCCAACTCTTCCAATACAGATGTCGCCACCTAGTGACGTCTCAATGAACACTGATGCGTAAAGTTATAGTGCACAAGTCTACATCCCCCTTCTTCTAGATAGAGTGGTTAGACTTAACGTGACCATTTCATAACATAACTATAGGCAGTAACGGAGTCATAAATAAAACACATACAGAAAACATCTGCACAGGCTGCCTACCACAGAACATAAAATAACAAATAGAATAGAAATTAAAGGCAGTAAGAGCAAGCACGACAAAGTTCAGTTAACGAATGAAGTCAAGGATACATTTTCTGATCTTGGTATTTTGTTTTCACACTAGGTACGGACATAGTCCTGATAGCGTTGACTTGGCTGGCTGATTCTGCCCGCCCGTGTCACCACCAACTGTCTCTCAGACGGTCGAGCAGTATTGACCACTGGTGTGACAGGCAGAGGTGAAGGAGGTGTAGGTAGTGTGTTGTCATCTTGGTTATTCTCCCCATCAGGTGCCAGCGAGGTGGATCTCAGTGGCACGTCTTCCTCATCACTTGCCGGTGGGTCTTCATTAACCTTAAGGAGATGCCGCCTGTTCCTGATGTAGCTCTTTCCTTGTGAGGCTATCACATAGCTATTAGGCTGCTGGGCTGGGCCTTCCACTCTGGCCACCTGATCAAACCCGCGTTCAGTCTGCACTCTGACCATTTGGCCTGGTTTTACTGCAGGGAGGCGGTGAGCGCTGCGGTCATGATATGCTTTCCCCCTCGTTCTGTGTTTGGTGAGGGCAGCAGCCACATTGACTTGGACGGTGGGTCTGAGCATGTCCGTGGTGGATGGCAGGAAGGTCCTGGTCCGCCTAGACATTAGGCGTTGAGCAGAGGATGGGAGTCCATCACGGGGAACATTGCGAGTGTGCAGAATGGCTGCTTGGATGTCCATGCCATCACGGTGGCACTTCTCCAGCAGGTGCTTGGCGGACCTCACTGCACGCTCAGCAAGACCGTTAGATTGTGGGTAATAGGGACTGCTGCGGATGTGTTTAAAGTCCCATGTTTGTGAACAGTTTGCAAAGTCTCTCCCAGTGAACTGGGTCCCATTATCAGTCAGGAGGGTGTGGGGCACACCATGTGTTGCAAAGTGCCGCTTCAGTTTTGCTATGACTGTGTTGCTGGTCATGTTGGGGAGGTAGTCCAGCTCGAACCACCCTGAGTACGAGTCCACTAGGACTAGATGCATTTTGCCACGCCACTCAAATATGTCAGCTGCTGTGAATGACCATGGTAGTTCAGGAATGTCATGGAGTTGCATTGGTTCTTTTGTGTGGTGGGCTGTCAAGGCATTGCATGCAGCACAACGAGACACCTCTGTTTCGATGTCGGAGTACATTGATGGCCAGTACATGGTCTCTCGAGCCCTTCGTTTGGTGGCGTCAATTCCGGGATGACCTTGGTGTAGCTGGCCAACGTAAAACTTTTGCAGTGCTGCAGGTATCACTAACCTTTGTCCCCGTAGCAGCAGTCCGTCCACCAATGTCAACTCTTCCTTCATGGAGAAGAATGGTCGCAGGTGTTGTGGCAGCTCCCTGGAAGTGCTGGGCCAGCCGCGCACGATGACTTCAGAGAGCTGTTGGCAGGTGACGTCACTCTTCACTGCATCTCGTAATTCATCTGTGCGACGTGAGGAAAGAACCTGGACAGTCATCACCTCTAGTAAGTCATCCGTGAGCGGGGGCTCAGACTCAGGCAAGTGTGCACGTCACAACGCGTCTGCCGCAAACAGTTCTTTGCCACGCTTGTACATCACATCCAAGTCGTAACGTTGCAATTTTAACATCATACCCTGCAGGCGTGGTGATGCAGTGTGCAGCGGTTTTCTCAGGATAGTTACAAGGGGCTGGTGATCTGTTTCAGCTGTAACGGGGCGGCCATAGATGAAGTCATGGAATTTTTTAGCTGCAAACACCAGAGCTAACATTTCCTTTTCGATCTGAGCATACCTGGACTCAGTTGGTGTGAGGGCACGTGATGCAAATGCCACTGGCCTTCCTTGTTGAAGGCACACCGCCCCGAGGCCGTGTTGGGAGGCGTCTGCTGATATGACCACCGGTTTTGAGGTGTCAAAGAACTGCAACACAGGAGGATTAGTCAGCGCCTGTTTCAATTTTGTGAACGGCGCATCATGAGCGTCATGCCAGTGCCACTCTACATCGTGGTGTATCAACTGTCTCAAGGGGCCAGTTGTGTCACTGTACTGGGGAATGAATTTGGATAGATAGTTGGTCATGCCCAGAAACTGCTGTAGTGCCTGCTTGTCCTGTGGCTTCTCCATCTCGCAGACAGCTTTCACCTTTTCAGGATCTGGCTTGACCCTGTCGGCAGTCAGCAGGTGTCCTACGTAGTGCACAGAGTTGACTATGAATTTGCACTTCTCAGGATTGAGCTTCAGGTTGATGGCACGAATCCTGTTCATCACCTGTGTCAGTCGTCCGTCATGTTCTTGTAATGTGCGTCCCCAGACAAGGATGTCATCTACCACGGTCTCGCACGGTTGTCCAGCAAATAGCTGTTCCATCACGTTCTGGAAGACCTCGCTGCCTGTACATATTCCATAAGGCATTCTCAGAAACCTATATCGGCCATAAGGTGACATAAATGTTGTGAGCTTGGAGGAGACATGGTCAAGGGGTATTTGCCAAAACCCACACTTGGCATCTAAGATGCTGAATATTTTTGCCCCGGGCATGTCTGCAATGATTTGTTCGATGGATCTGAGAGGGTGACGGGGTCTGAGGAGGGCCTGGTTAAGATGCACAGGGTCAATGCAAAGTCGCACTGTTCCATCTTTTTTCTTTGCTGCAACCATGGCAGACACCCATTATGTTGCTTCATTTTCAGGTGTAATGACACCAAGGGCAGTCATACGATCCAGCTCCGCCTTGACCTTATCCTTCATGGCAATGGGGATTCTGCGTGGGGCACATATTGTGGGGGCAACAGTGTCATCTAGTCTCATGTGATATACCACAGGCAGTTTGCCTATGCCAGAGGTGTCAAACAGGTCTTGGTATTCCAGTCTTTCTGGAGCTTCCTGTTGCAGCGTGTGGACATCTGGCCCAAACTGTATGAGACCAAGAACAACACTGTCTTGCAATCCCAGTATGGGTTTCACATCCCTATTTACCACATGAAACTTGATCTGCCCCTGTGTACACTGCAGTGTTACAGTACCATCTGTTTTGATTGTCTCTCCTCCATAAGCTACTAGATTGACTTTGTCGTTTGGATCCACACTCACTGTGTGGTTCACAGCATGTAGCATTTTTCTGGGCAGCACATTACATTTGGCACCAGTGTCCACTATGACCTTCAGTTGACCAGTGCCCTTTGCCATAGTCAGTGTCCTTTGCCATAGTCAGTGCCCTTTGCCATAGTCAGTGTGGCGAAGATTTCCCCCTTTTGTGCGGTTGTGTGTATTGTGTCACAGTAAAAAGTATCAACCACCTGGCTGTCTGAATCAGTGGTCAATTCATTTACTCTACCAGTTGCTCTTCGCCTATGTTGATTGGTCGCTTTGTGGCGAACGGTGGCCTGTGCTGGTGCAGAGCGACAGCACTTCGCAAAGTGGTTTAGTTTTCCACAGTTATTGCATGTCTTGTTGAGTGCAAAGCATTTGCTGCGGTCAGGCGAGTGTTGGCCATTACAGTTGCCACAGCGAGCCCTCTGAATTGAACACACTTCATTTTCCTTTCTCAGTTCTTTTGAGCTTTTTTCTGATTGTTCATGAAGCTTGCACATGCTAATAGCCAAATCAAGGGTGAGCTTCTCTTCACGTAACAGTTGTTTACGGAGGGTTTCGTTTTGTATCCCACAGACAATGCGATCCCTAATCAGCTCATCACGGAGCGCGCCAAATTCACATTTCTTTCCCAGTATTTTTAAGGTGGAGATATACGCCTGTATCGATTCACCAGTGCCCTGGCTAGAAGTGTTGAAAGCGTGCCTGTCCATAATCACATTTTTTGTTGGTAAGCATAACTCACGAAACTTTGCCAGTAACGTGTCCGGGTTTTCGTGACTTTCCCCCTCTCCATACACAAACGATTCCGACTTCTCTGCAGCCTCCGCTCTGGCTAGGTTCAGTAGTGTGTAGGCTTGAACCTTCTCAGACTTGTCCGACAGACCTGCGTTGCAGTAAATTGTCCATTCTTTCTCAAATCTGCGCCAGTTGTCGGCAATGTTCTCATCAAACACGAGTGGATCAATACGACGAAGTCCGTGCGCCATAGTTAGCCACTTCTGACACCATGTAGAGAGCCAGTAAATCAGACACCCAGCTCCATTAAGTGTACACACTAGACTGCTTTATTCAAGTTGCCAACTCTTCCAATACAGATGTCGCCACCTAGTGACGTCTCAATGAACACTGATGCGTAAAGTTATAGTGCACAAGTCTACAAGGGGCGGGCTTACCAGGCTAATGAAATATCATCGTTGACCTGGAAAAACCCACTGCATAATGTTTCTCACTGCCCCTCATACACACACACAGACACGCACGCACACACACATACACACTCACACATACACACTCACACATGCACAGGCACACATACACACACACACCCTTGCACGTCTGTGTGCAGACACACACCTTACACAAATGAGCACCGTCACACACACACACACACACACACTTACACAAAAAAGCACCCTCACACACAGTCCATGACTGGCTAATGCGACAGTGGTGTTAATCTCAGGAGACACCCTAAGGTCAGAATACTGATGAGGCCAGAGATATTCTCCCAAATCAGAGATTGCAATAAGGACAGGCAGGGTCCCTGTAATAGTCTCTAATTTAAAGAAACAGATAGTCAGAATCTACTCTGTGGCTGGTTGAATCAGCACTATGCAACTTTTTTGAGTCAATTAATTCATCTTCACAAGTCGGTAGATGCTTAAATGAGTCATTACCAGGCGAATGAAGACTTTCTCAACCCCCCCTGCTGTCTGTGGACAGAATACCATGCTTTCAATATCTGGGTGTGCGTCTCAAATATCGAATACCCCCAACAAGCCACCTCACCCCCACATGTGTTGCCCCATCCCCACCTCAGCGCTGCCAATCCTCCCTCCCAACCCCAACTGCACTTTATCACGCCCACATCACCTGATCTACCTCTGTACTTCATCAGGTAGTCATCCCCCCAACTGCATTCTACGCACTTTACTCCCCACTCCCCATGCACAGTCTAGACTAACAATCAGCAGTTCCACTGCATGTCCTACTGTACCCAGTATGTTTATGCATGTGACAAATAAATATCCTTGTATCCTTGTATATGAGAAGCAGGATCACATAAAAATTCTGATGAAATTCTGACTTTGCTTACCACGGTGGACATGACTACTTTCATATTCGCTGGTTACTCTGATCAGTTGAGTTGAAAACACATGCACAGGGTGAGGGGACTGAAAAACAGTTTATTTTCACAAGAGTGTCCATTTACTTGGAGACCCCAAGGTGAGCTTTGTTGAGAAAAAAACATGCAAAGTTGCAGAGTATGTCTTGAAAATACTGCATGCATAAAAACAGTGGTGTGATCCAAGGCTTACAACTATTCTATCAGCTGTTTTTTTTACGTGGGAAACTGAACAGGCATGAAGTGTTGCATCCTGTTTTGTAGTTTTGGCCTGGAAAAAGTGAACTGTGTAAATATGCATGTTTTGCATCTGTGTTAAGCCAGGCCCTCAGAGGATGGGATTACCCTATGATTACCCTGAAAAACGTATAGATCTTAACTTGAAGTTTAGTTGCCCTTCACTAAAGTTGTAAAGTTGTATTGTACATATGATAAATCCTTACCTTACGTGAGTCTTGGCCATTCTTTGGTGTCCGATTATCTCACAACAGGGAATGCCCTCTAGCGGCGGTTTGTTGCACTGCAAATAGACCTGCTAGAAGCACAATGTTCCATTCATGTGTAAATCATAGGCATGCATTTATGTTTAAATCATAGGCATGCAGGATAAAACCCAGGTGCATTTTTCTTTGTGTTTATTTTAGGCTTTTAAACCCCTTGTCATGATTGGCTTACTGTATAGGTCTTCAAGTGAAGTTATCAGTTACACACACAATTAACGACTTGACTATATATCATTAGACTGACTTGTCAGGGTCCCAGTGGTAGTAGGGGCCGTAGTCAGATGCATGAGTATAGACAGAAAGGGGTCCCAGTGAGACAGGGCATGTTCCAGATTCATGGGGAAGATATTTCCTATTTATGAATGTAGATGCATTAGCTACAGGTGCCTGTTGTGGTCTTCTGAAAACCATTTCTAATCCCATTCATGGACAAGCTTTCTCAGGTAGGCCTTCTGAACAATATCAGTGTGAATATGAATTTTACCAACTTACGTAGCCTGCGTTTATCAAAAACAAATGTACTGGGTTTGCAGAGGATGTGTACTGTAAAACAGAGGATCTGTACTGTAAAAATGTTCACTCATGCATCAGTGTTAGCTTGTGGTGGATCGTAAAGACCAACAAGTAGGTTCCAGATAGCCTAACGAACGTGGGTTTAAATGGGTGGTAATATGGTCTGTATTCCAAACTGATAAACTCTTGACAAGGAGCGCAGGACGCATGAAGGACAGGTGAGTCATCAGTGATTGGCCATGGCACAGACACGCCCATCTTTCGGTGCATGGGATAGGGTAACAGACCTGTCAGCTCTGGAGGCAGTAAAGCCAAATACTGTGTGGAGCTATGACAATAAATGACAATATTTCATAAAGTGCAGGTCATAGTTTCCAATGAACAAAACAAACTAAAACAAACATACCGTACCAACAAACAAACAAATGTATTAGTGCAAATTATATTGCAATAATGTTGTACAGCCCCACAATATGACTTAGATAAAGAGTACATGTTATTTGACGGAGATATACAATGTCAGTCACTTCAGTCAGCTGCCACAGTGAGCGCAGTCTCATCTGCTTCCAGGTTGGCTTCCCCTGATCACCTTGTGTGAATAAATCTTCACTCAGTACTCAATTTGAGAACCTAGCCAGTCTCCTCACTTAAATTCCTATCCAACACTATCACACCTCCAAGATGATCACTGCCTTCCTGAAGAAGTTAAAAGTAAAGGTGATGCAGTGGCCAAGGATGTCTTCAGACCTGAACCCTATTGTTCCTGTGGGGCATCCTTAAGCAGGAGATGAAGGAGCAACAGTGTCTAACATCTGCCAGGCCTGTAATGCCATCATGGAGGAATGGAAAGGGATTACAAACACAACCTGTGCAGCTCTGGTGAATTTCATATTAAGGCCGTGGTAGAGAACAATGGTGCTCACACAAAATATTAATGATTTTGACACAGTTTGGACCGTTATTATATACAGTCTATGGTTTCGACATGTTCACTGTGGGGTGTAGCTGCTACTCACTACTCCCTTAAAGTTTTTTCAGAGGATGGTAAATTAATACTATTACACAAGCTGTACACTGACTACTCAAAAAATATATCTACATTTCATTTCTGTAGTATTGTCTCTTGAAAAGATATAGCACATTTTTTGCTGAATTGTGAAGGGTGTACTCACTTTTGTGAGATACAGTATATGCCATCCACCTGGACAGCTTTTTTCAGGTAGGTCTTTGTGAAAAATGTTAGGTCTACTTGAAAAAGTTAGGATTATGAATGTTATCATGGTTTCAGACCAGCTGTGTTGAGAAAAACAAGTCTATTTGAGTCCTATACAGGCTATGTCAAAGCAGTAACCATACAGTGGAATTGATGGTTGAAGTGTGACCACTAGGGGGCATTCGCTGCGAGAATGATCTCAGAAATCCAGTCACTTAAGAGTCTGCCACTACCAACGCACAAGAGTTCCTGTGAATGGACATAAAGCATGCTGACTTATCAGTTGATTTTCATATTACGGCATCTTTTTGTAACAACAACAATTGCGCACGCCATTTTTTTTAAATCTACACGATATTCATATATCCATACTCAAACTGAAGGAAGATTCTCTCTCTCTCTCTCTCTTTCTCTCTCTCGTGTCTAGTTTGCTTGGATGACAAATGGGAGGCTTTTGCACAACTGACAGAGTAAATAAAAGTTGGGTTCTGGTGTCATTGATTCTCAGATATTTTTTATGAAGGGGTTTAAAAGCCCAAATTCTCTTTCGTGACATGTTTTCACAGTCTTTCATTCAAACATGTGGACAGGTGGCCAATAACATTCTTAAAGCTGGCAGGTATGCCTGATCATGGGTGTGGCTATTCGGCCACGGAAGTTTGGAATGTAAAGTCGCCAATTAGGGCCCGGAGGCGGAGTCATGGCGTGCAGGTCTGACAGTTGTGGCTGTGACGGTTCGATGAAAGTGGAAGCAGCGCGAAGGGGAATTCCTTTCGTGAGGAGAACTGCCTTGCGCCAGTGGCTGTCACGGAGCTGAGGGGTTCGTGTGGAACGCCCGTATATTGACGCTGATAGCCTGCTGTGACAGAATTGTCCAAAGGCTCTTGTCGGAAGAAGCTTCACACAGGTGAGGTAACCCGTACTCCACTTCCTCTAAGCTCCAACATTGCTAAAAGTCATTTGACAGAGGTAGCCTGGTGTACGTCGTTTACCCCGGTGACATGCAAGGCCATTCAGAAGGAATTAGATGAATTTGGTCAGTAACTACTATCACAACCAGCCTTTATTAGAGTTGGTTACTTTTTGTAAACACAACACCGTAGCAGGTATCGCCTCCAGGTGTTTACAAAGGTGAGTCTAACAAGTGTCATGTGATGCCCACAACGAACACGCTGTGTCTGGGTTTCTTTTATTTTGTAAAAAAAAAAAAAAACAATCTTTAACTTTACGCGCTGTGTTTTCTCTCCTTCTGTCATCATGGACAACGGCGGCCCCATGCTTGAACTCTACATGCTGGACCCAACTGTCGCCGTAAATGGGATGCCTGTAAACGGTAAGAACGCTGCTCCGTCAAAATAAATTTGCAGAGACTTGCCCATATGCCATTATGTGGTTTACGGGTATCTGCAGCACATTTTAGTGGAACACTCCCATTGCTAAATTTACTGTTCCCTGGAAAACTTCAAATGTGGTTACACCTAACCACGGGAAGCAGGCTTCCCTGTAAGTTGAACCAAAACTGACTTTGGTATGTATAGTTTGGCGCGGAGAGGGGCTACTGACTTTGCAGGCTACTCTAGTCTGTTGCGCGTTTTGTGAGAGACGTTTGTAAAACTGCCCAACCGGTGTTTCCTGAGTCGGCAGTTTAACCCTCTGAAAACTCGTGTTTTAACACAGAAATGTGCTGAACAGCTTTGATTCTGTTGACGTCAGTGCTATAGCAAGTGTGTCACGCGATGTTATGGGGGAAAACAGGATGAGCAGAACTGAAACTTCGGGGTCATCAGGACACGTTATCCCAGCAGCCCAAAACCATTTAGCGCATATAATTGCCGCAGACACAACACTGTTGATTTTCAGACTGCCGCTGTGATTCATGCGTCTTTCACTAGCTCGGCAAAAAGATATCAGTACGGGTCTCCTCTGTCTGTTTATGAGCTATTGTTGTCTGTTAGATTCACAACAATCCAAAAGGGGCATTATTATCTGCAACTTTATTGACCGCAGTCACGGCAGTGGTTACTGTGATGTGCTGTGTCTGCACACGTCTGTTTCGACTTTTGTTGCTTTAAACGTGATATACAAATACATTTGACTCAAACTGCAGACTGACTTAGTTGTACCAGCGACAGCACCAATGTGATAACTCAAGCAAACTGAAGCAGGCCCTTGCATTACCGCCATGTCCTCTTCCGTTCCATGAAATGTCTCAGAGACGCGAACGCAGCTCTGACTTAATACTCTTAAGGGAAGCAACATAGAAGCCCGCCATCTCTCTTTTTGTGTGCGTGCGTCAAGGGCAACTGCTCAAAAACTACAGGGGAACCTCAGCTTCCTTTTAACTAAAATGTCACAAAAGGTTGCTCATTAAATAGGCTTGCCATTTGCATTGTATGTCTGTTATACCAAATCAAATTCCAAGAAAAAGCTGGTGTCTTTACTCAATTCTCATGTGTTGCCAAGATCTATTGTTTCTCCATAGAACCACGTAGAAGCACGACCCATTGAGTATCAGTACCTCTAGAATGGTACCTCAGCTCATTTGCAGCCACCTGGTCAATGGACAGTAAAGTGCAACTAGACGTTTGGGTTTCTGTATGATTAATGGAGGAACTGTAAATGAATATGACCAACAGCGTAAAACTATACATTTACTTAGGAGAAATTCATTGACCTCAATTCGCGCTGTGTGTAAAAGATAAAAGTTGTAAGATAAGCTGGTCTTAATTATCAGTTCTTTGCAACATTGTATTTATAATTCTGTTTTTATATCCTGGAAATAAAATTGTTAATCTAGAATAATTTAATTTCAGTTCAGTAACTTGTTATTGTCAAGTGGTGGAAATTTAGCCAGGTAGCTGGCTGTTTGCTGTGCAAAATTACAGTTGCTAATATCTTCAACATGACTTTGTGATTTTAGTCATGGAGGGGAAACTGAATTAAACAAAAGTTTAAGAAAAGTGCGGGAGACACTTCTGGTTATTTAAGCTGTTTTGGTATGACAACGTGAACTCGCTGACTGGAAGTGCTGTGACTGAAGAGAGTACTGTCTGACTAACTCTGACATAGTATACCACCTGCATGAGGAACGCAAGTAACTCCTGCTTTCATGTATACTCTTAATTTAAGGCCTACTTGTCATGGAATTGAGTGTGGTATGGCGGTTAAACTCAATGAAGCAGCAGAGTGATTCTAGATGAGGCTGAGCTTCCCCTAAGTGTATCATCAGCCGGCACTGTGTGTGTGTGTGTGTGTGTGTGTGTGTGTGTGTGTGTGTGTGTGTGTGTATCATCCGGCACAAAATGTATGATTTTTAAATCTGTATCAGGATGTGTATGTGCAGGGATGTGTGTTTGTAAACGTCGTGTGTTTATGTCTGAGTGTACATCATTGTGTCTATGTATGCCGGATGATCAGCCGGCACTGTGTGTGTGTGTGTGTGTGTGTGTGTGTGTGTGTGTGTGTGCGCGTGCGCGTGCATGCGCGTGCGCGTGCATGCGTGTGTGCGTGCGTGTGAGACTCGTGAGTGGTAAGGGTTGCGTGACATAACTTTGTGTAGGCTCAGCAGCTGGAGCACGGGGTTCAAAGGGCAAAGGTCAAGTGCTTGAAGCGCCCCTCAACCAAGGCGTCTTTATCAGGAGCAGATTGATAAACGCAGCTCAAAGGTTGCACCAGTGCTCAATGGCCATCTCTCTCTCTTTCTCTCTCTCTCTCTTTCTGTCTTTCACTCTCTCTCTCTGTCTCTAACTTTTTCTGTCTGTCTCTATTGCTCTGTCTTTCTCTCTCTCTGTGTCTATCTATCTATCTCTCTCTATCTATCTATCTCTCTCTCACATGCCTCTCTTCTTTCTTCCCTCAGTCTGGCCATTGCCTCTCTCTTTCTTTACTTGAATTCTCTTCCTCTCTCCTTCTCTTTCTCGTCTGCTCTGCAACTCTGTCTGCCTGTCTGTCTTCCTGTTACTCATACTCTGTCATGTACCTCATCTCTACACTCTCTCTCTCAACTCCCCTCTCTTGAGGTGTGTGTGTGAGAGAGAGAGAATGTGTTGTGTGTGTGTGTGTGTGTGTGTGTGTGTGTGTGTGTGAGAGAGAGAGAGAGAGAGAGAGAGAGAGGGAGAGAGATACAGACAGACAGACAGACAGAGAGACAGACAGAGAAAGAGAGAAAGACAGACAGGCAGACAGACAGAGAAAGAGAGAAAGACAGACAGACAGACAGGCAGA
>CM050221.1:41810000-41815000 GCA_027475355.1 Coilia nasus | reverse complement strand
AACTGCCTATGACATAACAGGCTTGTTCAATGGAATGGTGTGTGTGTGTGTGTGTGTGTGTGTGTGTGTGTGTGTGTGTGTGTGTGTGTACATGCACATGTGGCCGTGTCCGTGTCTATCTATGTAATACAGACCAGGATGTCATTATCTTTCCTGTGCGTAAGCTATATTATACAGTTGTGTTTATGTAATGGTCACTTTCACCTCTGTGTAGGGGTATAGTGTGTAGTTGTGTGTATATAATGTCATTTGGTGTGTCTGTAGGTTACAGCCTGGTGTGTAGTTGTGTGTGTGTAATGTCACTGCCCCTGTGTTTATTGTGTAGTTGTGTGTGTGTAATGAGGGTCACATGCTGCTGGTGAGGGTGTCAGGAGTCCACCCGAGTAAGCACCACTCTGTGGTTCTGCTTTCTTTGTGACGTTAAAGCAAATTTCGTTTGAATAGACATTACACAGCACTCACGCACGCACATACACACACACACACATATGCAAACTGGCAGATTGCAAGGACTAGAGCAGACTCTGTCTCGAGTGTGCAGGTCATGTGCTGTCTGAAAAGTGTGTCTTCTGCTGACAAATCAGAGTTTTTCCATTCAGTGATGACTCAAGAGGTCAAGGGTCACAGCTCCGGAAAATTCGTGTTCTTGTTCTAGAGTGTTCTGCACTCTACATACCTAAGGGGTGAAATAATAGCAACAGTTTTTTGTATTAGTAGCATGACAATCTTTAAAGCTCAGAAGACAGATAAATAAATGTATATTTGTTTGTTTGTTTGTATCTGTTGTCTTGACTGTAATCTAATCAGGACAGGTGTTGACTGAAGCTGACCTATCTGTAGTGCAACGTGGATTAAAGTTTGATTCCTGGACCTAGTAGTTAGCCATCTACAGCTGTGTGTGTGTGTGCACGCGTGCGTGCGTGCGTGCGTGCGTGCGTGCGTGCGTGCGTGCGTGCGTGCGTGCGTGCGTGCGTGTGTGCGTGCGTGCGTGTGTGTGTGCACGTGCTCTCAAGACAGATGATGGGTCGTGTCTATCGGGTGTGTGTGTCTGTCTGTGTTTAGGTGTGTTTGTGTACACCCTGTGTGGGCGTTGGATCTCAGGCCGTGTTGTTGCTAGGAGGAGAGGGCTATCTCTGTGTTGCCACCTTTGGACCTGGTACAGATGGACTTGTCTGTGCAGCAGTTTTTACGCTCTGAAATCAGGACCCCACAGAGTATAACTCCTTACTGATTGGACGACACAGACAGTTCCTACCAGTGGCAGTTCTTACTAGTGACAGTTCCTGTTAGTGGCAGTTACAAAAATTGTGGGTGGTTTGTTAATTATAGGGATTTTCTCTCTCTCTGTAAGATGTCAGTGCAGAATTCATATACTGTAATAGGAGCATTTGTGGGTTTTTTTAAAGACCTTGTGCTGTGATGATCCCTGTACCTTAACAAGAAATTACTTTCATGGCTATCTTAAAACCCATAGAATCCTGATTTATTTGGCTAATCTTGTGGGCGTGTATTCTGATCGGCTGGACATAAACAGTTATTTATTAGGCCGAAAATCTTGACTCCGCCTCCCCCACGCATGCAAACGGCTGCCAGCACACATGACTCTGTTTCAGCTGTGGGGAATGGCCCAAAGACTCCACCACAGCCTGCCCACATGTGAAGGTGGGGAACTAGTGAACACACACACACATACACACACACAGTCATACACACACACACACACACACACACACACACACACACACACGCATACACACACACACATGCACAGTCATACACACATGCGAACATACACACAGACAATGTACACAAACACTCAGAAACAAGCACACACACACACACACACACACACACACACACACACACACACACACACACACACACACACACACACACACACACACACACGCACACACACACACACACATACATACATATATATATATATATATATATATATATATATATATATATATATATATATATATATATATATATATAGTATATACATACATATGATCAGGCATACCCATATGCACATACATCAGGCATACACCCCCCCCCCTCTCTCTCTCACACACACACACAAGTAAACAGACACACAACAAGTAACACACAAACCCAGATGAGCCACAATGGTCACAGGGCTACTCTGTCATTAGTGTACTATATTTACAGTTTGCTAAACAAATTAACAATCAACTGATGGAAATCTCTAAAAATATAATCACACACACAAAAACATGGCCACACTCGTCCCATGAAATAAGGCCATTACCGAATAGCTAACCACTGAATAGCCTGCTGGTGAGAGACCAGAGCAATGTGACTGAGTAGATGAGCGGTCAGGTGGTTTGACTGTGGATGTGGATAGATGGTGTGTGATGTGGATAGATGGTGTGTGATGTGGATAGATGGTGTGTGATGTGGATAATGAGGGTGAATCTGATTGGCAGGGGGCCTAGTGGTTTGGGAGAGGGGCCCTAGTGGTGCCGAAGAGGGGCCCTAGTGGTGCGGGAGAGGGGCCCTAGTGGTGCGGGAGAGGGGGCCTAGTGGTGCGGGAGAGGGGCCCTAGTGGTGCGGGAGAGGGGCCCTAGTGGTGCGGGAGAGGGGCCCTAGTGGTGCCGGGAGAGGGGGCCTAGTGGTGCGGGAGAGGGGCCCTAGTGGTTTGGGAGCTGGTCTTGAAGGGTCGCAGGGGAAAGGAAAGTACAAGGAAGAACTATGTGTTGTATCCCATGTGTTGGATGTGTTGGAAGAACTATTTGTTGTATCCCATGTGTTGGATGTGTTGGAAGAACTATGTGTTGTATCCCATGTGTTGGATGTGTTGGAAGAACTATGTGTTTTTCATTCTGCTTCGTAACAATTAACACTTTTCCTCTCACGTACTGCCTCATACCTCACTGTCCATCTGATCAAAGGCATCAACACGTCCAAATAATAACTTGTGGAAAGTTATGGAAAGTAGTTTTTCATTTATAGTAAATAGTAATTTAAATGTTTTCTAAATTCTTAAGTGTGGTAACCGGGCCATAAGTGAGATAACAGCCTTCGAGGCGTGCCTTTCAACTTGGCGGACACAGTTAAGCAACTCCACTTTGTGTCAGGAAGTTATTTGGCTCCGCAAGCATTGATTAATTCTGTGGAAATGCACGCCTTGCTGTTATCCCTTACTTAAGACACACCAGCACTCCTGTGTGTGTCCAGTGCAGTGGGTGGGCATACTGAGCTACCGCTGTCACCCTAACAGACCACATGCTGTCACAGGTGTCACATGTCGGACCTGTATATCAAACACTATCACATATCACACATTTTCTAGTCACAGACTTTGCTGGGACTTACAAGCTGTTTGAATTGTAGTGGTTTGCTGTGTCTTTAACTTGTAAAGTTTTCATCTAATCAAGAGCAGGTAAACAGTAGTTAGTGTTTGTGAACACCATTAATAATTATGTCTGACATTAAATACACTAGTGTTGCTGAAGTTGTGCTTGTTCAGTAACTGCCAGCATTGGTGGGGAGGGGTGAGGGGCTGGAGTATTGAGACTGGTCCTGGAAGAATCTTGTAGTTCTCCACCAGATTACGTCGGACTGGGGTATATGCCACAGGTCATTTGGATCTCAACAGCCTAGCTGGATATGCACTGGCTCCACTGGCTCGCAGCCCTGTCCAAACAGATGTCGTACGTCAGGGGCAGATTTCCATCTTTCTGTTCATGCTCAACCGATTCAAAACAGCTGCTATGTAATGTGGTATGTTAATCATCACCCATTGTTTTGTAGTTTTGCTGTATTCGGACTCCGTCTGCTGCAGTTGTTTCGACACTGATTCATGAAAAGAAATACCGAAAATGAAAAACAAAGTTTTCTGTTTAAAACACCCCACAACACACGTTTCTAATTGCAGAAATGTACGCTTTGTCACATTATTGTATACTCTCGAATATCGCTGTAAGCATAATGCAATTATTTCAGTTCAGCTGCAGATCTGGAAGTCTTTTTTGGACCTGGAAGTCAAGCAAATGTAGGCGCAAGTGGTGAAGGCGTACGCCTACAAATCCCACAATCCCGTGCGAGTTTAGCGCTTGACAGCTTGGATCTCAAGAGCGGGGTCTTGAACTGAGCGTTACCGCTGTCAGCTGCCTCTACATCGGGCATTGCATCTTGATCGGACGGTGAAAAAGGACCAGCTTAACGGTAATGTCAGTCAGATGTATCTTGTTTTCTACAGTAGGATCGATGCTGGCAGTCATTTTTATGTCTGTGTTCTGCTAAAGTAACCCTGCTTGTGAGTGAAGAAATATTTCCTTTCAGTCACAGTTCGATGAGATTGCCCTCCTAAAGCCTTTAAAGGGTTGATGGCCTGACGCACGTCTCACTGGCTTTATTGTGAGTGGTAATGAAGTGTTTCGCGTAAGATTAATGTGGTTCAGCATCACCATGGCTTTTTGATAAGATAAGATTTCTTTAATGTGCTCGTTTTTTCTACGGAACAACACATGTAATTAGTGACTGAAATGTAAGCTGCATTTATTGATGAAACTCTCATAACGTAATGGTAAACGGCATCCTTTACTGAAGCAGTCTACTAACAGCCCAGAACGAATGCAACTGTGGTTTATCAGGGACTATTCAAGAAAGCGTAATGCCAGCTGAATCTCGAGTTCAGCACAGACGATCTCATCGACGTGTCAGCACGTCATCTCTACATGTGATGCTGAATTGCTGTTAATAGAAATCGCAAAACGCAGTAGGCTATTTAGCGAATGTAGGCTACATACATGTTTTTTTTTCATTACATCGGCATGTTTTACGGTCCTGCAGTGCAGTAGGTGTGGCTTGGACGCATCATTGCACAGCTCGAGGCTGTGACATCACAGCTTTCTTGTTGGTGGTTTGAAGACGCGCGGCATGGTGAAGCCTCACAGCAGTGTGATGGTTGAGGCATACACATAACACCATGTTGTTCCGATGCTTCACCTCAGTCTAACCCCAAAAAA
>CM050221.1:41792500-41800000 GCA_027475355.1 Coilia nasus | reverse complement strand
ATACCTGTCCAAAATGGACAAAATATTGCCCTCTAAGCGAGCACTCTGAGCCAACAAGGCATCAAGCCTTGTCGAGTCCGACCGATAAAGTTGTACCTGCTTGCAGTACCTTTGTTACACCGCATGACAGCATAATGGCTGGAGCCTGGGTACAGTGTCAGCTTGTTGAGCTGCGCAGTATAAAGTCAGACAAGGAGTGTATGTATGCATCACCCATCATGATTCAGCGTCTGAAGATTAATTCTTTACATTGTGTGTGTGTGTATGTGAATGTGTGTGTGTGTGTGAATGTGTGTGTGTGTGTGTGTGTGTGTATGTGAATGTGTGCATCTGTACATCTGTATGTGTGTATACGACTGTGTCTGTGAATGTGTATATATGTGTGTATGTGTGCATATTCTGTGTGTGTGTGTGTGTGTGTGTGCCCATGCCAGGGACTTAGTAAGCCAATCTCCTTATCCTATGCCTGGGATCAGCTGGGCAGATTAGAGCAGAGCTGTGTTTCTGTCATAGTCTATGGGAAAATTAGAGTGGGTGTTTGTTGTAAAACAACAACAGAGTTTGATTCTATGCTTAATAGAGCCTTCGCTCCTTAGTTATCTCCTTGCACTCTCTGGGCCTCATGGTTCTGTCTGTAGGATATGTGTAGATGTGTAAAGTGTGTGTTTATGTGGGTGAGTGTGTCTGCATATGTGTGTTTCTTTGTATGTGTTTGTGTGAGATGTTCTTCTCAGGGAGGTGTTGACCAGTGGCCATAAGACAGAACCACGGAGGTGTGTGAGAGTGTGTCGTGGCTTTACAGTCACGTCAGTGCCTCTCATGGTGTTTGCTGTGTGTGCGCACGTGTGTGTGTGTGTTAATCTTTGTGTCCTGGTTTAAGGGTCATACCAGAGTATCATGGTCTCAGTTTAAAACTCTACAGACCTTCTTAGCTGATGAGCTTCCTGTCCCGCTTCACATAGACAAGCCACTTCCTGTCCCGCTTCACATAGACAAGCCACTTCCTGTCCCGCTTCACATAGACAAGCCACTTCCTGTCCCGCTTCACATAGACAAGCCACTTCCTGTCCCGCTTCACATAGACAAGCCACTTCCTGTCCCGCTTCACATAGACAAGCCACTTCCTGTCCCGCTTCACATAGACAAGCCACTTCCTGTCCCGCTTCACATAGACAAGCCACTTCCTGTCCCACTTCACATAGACAAGCCACTTCCTGTCCCACTTCACATAGACAAGCCACGCCCACACATCCCCTTTCTCCTCCATCACACTCTCCCTGTCTCTCTTTTCTTTCTCTATCACACTCTCACTCTCTTTCTCTTTTCTTTCTCTATCACACAGGAACTTGTCTGGTAGCTTGCTCCAAACATCTTGAAGAACTAACCACGAACCTCTGTGGATGTGGGCTTCCTGACATCTACAACCAATTTGGTGTAGTTGGTTGATCATACACCTGACTATAATCCTGCAAAATCCCTGACTTTGTGTGTACCCCTGTGTGTGAATTGATGCTGGTTTGAAGGCACCTGCCTAAATCTTTGGACAGTACTGTATCTTTTTAGCCATCCACATGTTTAATGTTAAAACACCCATAAGGCTGAAAGGACTTGATGGGCATAGGTTATTTTTTAAAAAGTGTTTTGACAGGGATTTTGCAGGATTATAGTCAGGTGTATGATCAACCAAATACACCAAATTGGTTGTATATATGTGGTCACATCAAATATTGATTTGATTTAGGTTTCTCTTTTGTTAACTGCACTGCATTTTGTTAATTGATGAACATAAATGATTAACATTTCCATTTTTGAAGGCAGTCACCCCTGCCTTAAACTTTTGAACATTACTGTATATATATATATATATACACATACACATCTTAGGCAAAAGCTATAGTGTGTGGTTCAGTGTGTATAGCACTGTACAGCAAAGTCATGTCAAAGTCAAACAACAGACTGAACAAGTATGCTTGTCATGTTTACTTCACACACACCCCCACACACACACTCACACACACACATCACATACACACACACTCAGCATGCATGCTTGACATATTCACACCACAGACACACAAACTTGCACCTCTTTCTCTCACTCGCTCTCTCTTTCTCTCTCTTGCCCAATTTCTCTCTCCCTCCCACTCGGTCTTTCTTTCTCACTTGCTCTCCCTCTCTTTGTGTCTTTCTCTTTCTTTGTCCTCCTCTCTCTCTCTCTCTCTCTGTGCGCTTGGCTGTAGAAGACAGCACTGGGGTTTTGCCCTCCCTCCTCCTCTCTCTCTCTGTGCGCTTGGCTGTAGAGGACAGCACTGGGGTTTTGCCCTCATCACATCACAATGAGCTAAGACTTCTGACAACACCCTTGGGTGGGCTTACTGACCTGTTTCAAAAACTTATACAAAACACACACACACTCACTCACTCACACGCACACGCACACGCACACACACACACACACACACACACACACACACACACACACACACACACACACACACACACACACACACACACACACACACACACACACACACACACACACGCCCACACACACACACAAACACACTCTCAACCAGGAGCATACAAACCATATATCGGACCCCTTTTAAACACTACCATATTTACATAGCATCATGACAATTGGCATTATTTATATTCACCAATCATTGGGTGTTTTAATTCACAACTTAATTTTGATATATCAAATAACTGATGAACACAATCATATTTCAGCAGTGAAATGGGGTTTATTGAGTTAACAGAAAACGTGCAATATGCCCCAAAACAAAAAAAAGGCCCGTGCATAAATTTGGGCACCTTAATAGAAAAATCATATTAATATTTAGTAGAGCCTCCTTTTGCAAAAATAACAGCCTGTAGACGCTTTCTGTAGCCACCAATGAGTGTCTGGATCCTGGATGATGGTATTTTGGGCCATTCCTCCTGGCAAAACCTCTGCAATTCAGTGATGTTTGAAGGATTCCGAGCATGGACAGCCTGCTTCAAGTCATCCCACAGATTCTCTGTGATATTCAAATCTGCGGACTGGGATGGCCATTCCAAAACATTGTACTTGTTCCTCTGCATGAATGCTCGGGTAGATTTTGAGCAATGCTTGGGGTCATTGTCTTGTTGAAACACCCATCCCCAGCGCAACTTCAACTTTGTGACAGACTTTTCAACATTATTCTCAAGAATCTGCTGATACTGAGTGGAATCCATGCGACCCTCAATTTTAACAAGATTCCCATTACCAGCACTGGCCACACAGCCCCACAGCATGATGGAACCTCCACCAAATTTTACTGTGGGAAGCAGGTGTTTTTCTTCGAATTCTGTGTTCTTTTGCCGCCATGCATGTCGCCTCTTCTTCATCAGTCCAGAGTATCTTATTCCAAAATGATATTGGCTTGTCCAAATGTTCATTCGCATACCTCAAGTGACTCAGTTTGCGGCGACTGTGAAGAAAAGGCTTCTTACGCATCACTCTTCCGTACAGCCTTTCCTTCTGCAAATTGCGCTGTATTGTTGACCGACACCGTCTGCAGCAAAATATCCTTGCAAGTCTTTGGAGGTGGTCTGTGGGTTGTTTTTAACCATTCTGACCATCCTTCGTCTTTGCCTCTCTGGAATTTTTCTTGGCCTACCACTTCTGGGCTTAACAAGAACTCTGCCTGTGGCCTTCCATTTCCTCACAATGTTCCTGACAGTGGAAACTGACAGCTGAAATCTTTTGGACAGCTTTTTGTAACCTTCCCTTAAACCATAATGCTGGATAATCTTGGTTTTGAGGTCATCAGAAAGTTGTTTTGAGGCTCCCATGTTGCAGCTCTTCACAGGAGAGTCAAACAGAATGAGAACTGGCATTTGGCCACCTTAAATACCTTTTGTCATTATTGGATGCACCTGTCAATTAAGTTCAAGGCTTATCGAGCTCACCAAACCAACTTTGTGTGTCCAAGTATCTTGTGATGATTAGTTACAGGCCATCAAAGCAATAAAATGACAAGGGTTCCCACATTTTTGCACAGCCTATTTTTTACATTTGATTTAATTTCATACAATTGCATACTATGAATACTTAAAATCTGTGTTTGGAAATCAAGCTAACACTTGGCTCTTATGGGCAAATGAAGGACATATTTTGGAAGGAGATAATTTTGTGTGAAGTCAGAGTCCATTATCATACAACCTCAGAGGGGGTGCCCAAACTTTCGCTAATATTTACTTATCTGTGTAGTTACAAACCTGTGTACGAGTTTCTGTGTGTTTGTTTATCATCACAGAGGCTATAGCAGTATCAGAACAGGCAACTGATCATCAGGTGCATCAGGTGCTAAAGATGCTTGGTTGATATTTTAATTCGCACAGTCTGAAACAGAGGGTGTGTGTGCAGCCCTGCCTTTCTCACTTGTGTTGTGGCCGTTTGGTAGCTGCACCAAAAATAACCCTTTGGAATGCTGCCTAGTGACTCAGTCCCTTGTAGTGGATCAGAAAGACATCTCTCTCTACCCCCCCCTCCCTCTCTCTCTCTCACACACACTCTCTCTCTCTCTCTCTCTCTCTCTATCTCTCTCTCTCTTTCTGTCTCTCTCTCTCTTTCTCTCTCTCTCTCCTTTTCTCTCTCTCTCTCAAAAACTTACTCTCTGTCCATCTTTTCCTCTCTCTCTCTCTCTCTCTCTCTCTCTCTCTCTCTCAAAGTCTCTGTCCATTTTTTCCCCTGTCTCTCTCTCTCTCCCTCAAACTCTGTCCATCTTTTCCCCTCTCTCTCCCTCTCTCTCATCTGCATTCGCATACATAGGTATGCCCTGCACCCACACACCCACACACACAGTTAAACTCATACACTCAGTTAAGCTCATACACTCAGTTAAGCTCATACACTCAGTTAAGCTCATACACTCACTTAAACTCATACACTCACTTAAACTCATGCACACAGTTAAGCTCATACACTCACTTAAACTCATACACTCACTTAAACTCATACACTCAGTTAAGCTCATACACTCACTTAAACTCATACACTCAGTTAAACTCATACACTCAGTTAAACTCATACACTCAGTTAAACTCATACACTCAGTTAAGCTCATACACTCAGTTAAACTCATACACTCAGTTAAACTCATACACTCAGTTAAACTCATACACTCACTTAAACTCATACACTCAGTTAAACTCATACACTCAGTTAAACTCATACACTCAGTTAAGCTCATACACTCAGTTAAGCTCATACACTCAGTTAAACTCATGCACACAGTTTAACTCATACACTCACTTAAACTCATACACACAGTTAAACTCATACACTCAGTTAAGCTCATACACTCAGTTAAACTCATACACTCAGTTAAACTCATACACTCACTTAAACTCATACACTCAGTTAAACTCATACACTCAGTTAAGCTCATACACTCAGTTAAACTCATGCACACAGTTTAACTCATACACTCACTTAAACTCATACACACAGTTAAACTCATACACTCAGTTAAACTTATACTAGCACTAGCCTACCAGCACTAGGCCATTGGCAGTAGGCCATTAGCACTAGGCCATTAGCATTAGCCCATTAGGACTAGGCCATTAGCACTAGCACACCAGCACTAGCACTAGCCCATTAGACATCATGTAGCTTACACAGCAGACTAAGGGCTCATTCACACCAAACACTCTGCGTGTTCAGCGCGTGGCCGTATTCTGTCCGTATTCTGAGCGTATTCATTTAGAATGCACGTTAGCAGATGAGACCATTCCCACCGCAACCGTGTTCTGAGCGTATTCTGAGCGTGGACTACGCTCAGAATACGGACTGCAGCTAGAAAATAGAAACCAAGTCTATTTTTCTGCGCGTGTTCTGCGCGTATTCAGCCAAAATCCCATTGAAAGCTATTGGCACAGCTATACAATTCATGTAAACTGTGCTATCAATGCCTGTATTGACACAGGGAATACCTCAAAAACCGAGCAAGATATCGCTTTAGATTTCTTCGTCAGAGTATTCTTAATGCAAGAAGAGCCTCAATCGGTCTTCTGTCGACCACTCGAGCTATAAAAAAATAGTAACCTCGTTCTTGTCATTCAGGGTTTCCTACTTGGTTTGATAAATCTAGTCAACAAGCCACTAGGCAAAACTGAGGTCCAAGTCACTACATTTAGCCTAATATTACCCAAAGCAGGCAAAGTGACTGTTGGCCAAGAGGTAGAGTTTATCATAACTTTATGGAAGGGGTTAAAACGTGTTCGCTTTTCTTGTACCGGGAGTGAATAAAGGTCAAAGACAATGATCAGCCTACATGATTTAGAACGATGTCAAATATTCCACTGGCCTTATCAAAGTGTCAAGTTGCACTAGGTGCAGTGCTGCTTTCTAAACAACGTTTAAAGTAAGGAAATAAAACCAGAGAATAGAACCAGCGCTGAATACGCTCAAGGCGGTGTGAATGAGCCCTAAAGTGAGAGATAGGGAAACATGGCTATGTGCACCTAAAGAAATTGGCCAAGTGCATTTAAAGACGGGGCTTCCCGCTCCCGCGCTGAATACGCTGACATGTCCGGTGTGAATGGTCATACGCTCAGAATACGCCCACGCGCTGAATACGCCCACGCGCTGAATACGCTCAAGGCGGTGTGAATGAGCCCTAACGGAAATAAATAAGTAGCCTAAATTACATCAGGGCCTGAAATGAAATCAATATGATTGCAATATGTGGACAAATGTGGACAGGGCCCTTAAGAACGACTTAAAGAACAATCTTAGGAGATGTGCACGCACGTCCACACACGATCATGTTTGGGAAACAGTCCTTAGAAAATGTAAGAACATTCGTAAGATCAATCGTTTACGTTGCTCTTAAGGCTAAGATCCATCGTTATCGGGAATCGCAGCCATGAGCGACTGGTATGAATGCAAGTGTTTCTGTGGCACAGTAGTCCATTTAAACTGAGATCCCACTCAAAAACAGTGCCAAAGACTGAGTCCTGTCAAAGAAAGTCAGAATGAAATTATTATTTTTCTTCCTCTTACTTTTGCTTCTGAAACTTTCCCCATCCTTCATCACTCCTGCTCTTGCTGTGTATATTTGCCTTGCATTTCCTTTATCTCTCTTGCTCTCGCTGTGTATATTTGCATTTTCTCCTTCCTCTGATTACTCTCTCTCCCTCCCTGTCACTTCCTCCAGCCTGTGACCTCTTCCTTGGGTCACTTCCTGTTTGGTGTGGTCTCTGATGTTATCATCTCCTAGCCTGCAGCTATCTGTTTACTGTGTGTGTGTGTGTGTGTGTTTGAGCAGAAGCGAGCCAAAGGCCAGGTGTTGTTTGACAAGGTGTGTGAGCATCTGAACCTGTTGGAGAAGGACTACTTTGGCATCGTCTACCGGGATGTGGAGGACCAGAAGGTAGTTTAATGTATTTTGTTGTGTTTGCTTGCTCATGTGTTTTGATGTATGTCTGTGTTCTGTGCTCAGAGAGGTGTTGCTGTACCATCACATG
>CM050221.1:41785000-41790000 GCA_027475355.1 Coilia nasus | reverse complement strand
ATAGCGATAAAAATCCCTACAATTACCTGAGTGTCCACACTATATTTAAATGCGAAGATTGTCACGCTGTAAATGAGTATAGATGCCGGTTTCCTGTTAATTGTAATGTGTTCAGATTGGCTGCAATGTTTATACCGTTCATCCTCCAGCTTTGACCCCTGTTGTTGTCATTAGTGTTGAGGTGTGCACTCCGCCATCCAGTAAAGTTAGAAAGACTCTTAAAACTAAACTATTTGGCATGATCATTATTCCTCTAGGTGTAAATGGCTCATAGTGGGTCAGGTACGCTGTGTGTGTGTGTGTGTGTGTGTGTGTGTGTGTGTGTGTGTGTGTGTGTGTGTGTGTGTGTGTGTGTGTGTGTGTGTGTGTGTGTGTGTGTGTGTGTGTGTGTGTGTGTGTGTGTGTGTGTGTGTGTGTGTGTCTGTGTCTGTATGTATTGGTTAGAGGCTGATTGTTCAGAGTGGTTCAGGTAGGCTCTGGCTAACATGGCTTCTCTCTCCTCTCCCTAAAGGGGCATGAGTCCCGCCGATGCAGAGATGCACTTCCTGGAGAATGCCAAGAAGCTATCCATGTATGGAGTAGACCTGCACCATGCTAAGGTACCTGTGTGTGAGTGTGAGTGTGTGTGAGTGAGTTTGTGAGTGTGTGTGAGTGAGTGTGTGTGTGAGGGTGCTTCCATGAGACCTGAGCACTGTAACATGCTACGCTTCTTCTTTGTGTCAGCTGTCTGCTAACACTGTTTGCTTGGGCTGATGGCTTCTTCACTGTAACTGCCTGTGTTGGGTGAACCTGCTCCAAAGGCCTATTCTCATTCCCCTCTTAATACCTGTCCTACTGTGCCATGCAGTAGGCAACATGTGTGATGGCCCTGTAGGCCAGTCTGTGATTGCCTTGTTCCCCTCAGTCTGCAGGAATGGTGTTTGTGGGCGTGGTCAATGATTCCAGTCTAAATTGGTCGCACCGGCACAGGTGTGGCTGATCCCTATTTGAAGTGTTCATACTCATCATTCCTTCTCTCGACACCAGCCCGGAGGCTGCTCTTTCTGCTGCTCTTTCTTTTGTTTGATTATGTAACATGCAACACACACTCACCACATTACACCCACTCCACACACACTCACCACATTACATCCACTCAACACACACTCACCACATTACACACACTCAACACACACTCACCACATTACATCCACTCAACACACACTCACCACATTACACCCACTCAACACACGTCTCCACCTCACCACTGACTATTGATTGCTTACCATTCACTATTTGGTTTAGTTTTGTTATTTCATGCTTTTTCCTCAAAATAAACACGGCCATATTTTGCCCTGTGCGCATGTCTCTGTCCCCAGTTATTGTCTTGGAAACCCTACTCCTTGACAATATGGGGGCTCGTCGAACTAGTTTTTATTGTAGTTTACATTAATTGGGTTATTTGTTGTTGTTCCGCAGCATGCAGGCGATTGTCCGTGATTATCCCTCTTTGATCAGTTTTTCCATACACTACTCTTGTTGTGCCTGCTGAGCCGGGGCTGTCTTTTTTTCTGGGTGCGAGAGGCGTGCAGCATGGATATTTTGATTTAGTGTCTTTATATATTTATAGATAACTTTTGGGTGCTGTTCTAACTAATAGGATGATTCGATCTACTTTATCTTGCTGTTCCTGTTGGTAGACTTGTGAATAACTTCTCTGATAGGCAAAGGAGGTGTCTTCGGATGTCTCATTTATTTTGTTAGTTTATTGTTTTTGAACAGCGAAAGTGGGTAGCCGCATTTAGGCTCGGCAGCATGTCCAGAGTTTCAGTAGGCTGCAGTTAGCAGTCTCCCGTGCTCCTGGTTTAAGGTGCATAACAACCCCCCCATCGTTAATTGTTCGAAAAACGTAGGTTCTACGTAGTTTAGTTAAATATTCTTTTAAAGTTAGTTAGATGGGGTTGTATACTCGTGAGTTTATTGACTGGACAGTTTTTTTAGTTGGGGTGCCTGGGGTTATTGGATTTATTTTGCGCTGTTTGTGTGGGGTGAGTGGTAGTGGAAGTGATGTCTGAGATTGACGATTTCGCCACTACTCCTACTGTGGAGGCCTTCGATGCGTTCTCTAAAGGAGGCCTTCGATGCGTTCTCTAAAGAAGGCCTTCGATGCGTTCTCTAAAGAAGGCCTTCGATGCATTCTCTAAAGAAGGGAGAGGTGCCGTTGTCTAGTGCCGATAAGAGGACTAAAGCGGTAATGAAAGAGCGTAATCGAGAGGTGCCGTTGTCTAGTGCCGATAAGAGGACTAAAGCGGTGATGAAAGAGCGTAATCGAGAGGTGCCGTTGTCTAGTGCCGATAAGAGGACTAAAGCGGTAATGAAAGAGCGTAATCGAGAGGTGCCGTTGTCTAGTGCCGATAAGAGGACTAAAGCGGTGATGAAAGAGCGTAATCGAGAGGTGCCGTTGTCTAGTGCCGATAAGAGGACTAAAGCGGTAATGAAAGAGCGTAATCGAGAGGTGCCGTTGTCTAGTGCCGATAAGAGGACTAAAGCGGTAATGAAAGAGCGTAATCGAGAGGTGCCGTTGTCTAGTGCCGATAAGAGGACTAAAGCGGTGATGAAAGAGCGTAATCGAGAGGTGCCGTTGTCTAGTGCCGATAAGAGGACTAAAGCGGTGATGAAAGAGCGTAATCGAGAGGTGCTTGTTAAAAAGGAGCTTTTGCCTCCAGCTCCAGAACCTCCCCTTGAAACGCCTACTAGCAGTTTACCGTTTTAGCAGCAAAAAGACCTTCAGATATATGAAAGTAAACAGCAGCTATTGGAGCATCGAGGTCTTAAGCCTAACACCAGACACTCCATAAAAATGTTGCTTAATAGGAGAGGCTTCCCCAATGTCAGTGTCATGGCTAATCAAATTAGTTTGTGTGGGCGTGTCAGAAAACAGCGACAAAAAAATCTTTAATCAAAGCACTTAACTCTGACGCCTGATCTGCAGTCAAATGACTCATCAGCAATGGCAAATTAGCCAACGATTCGGTATTATTGAGTTTACCCAACAACACTGCATCATCAGGTTCGCGGGCATCAACCTCCTCCAGCGTTGCTCCCGCTGGAGTAGAAGTGGCACAAGTTACAAGACAAGCCTGTGACCTCCCACCGCTGGCCTCACCCGGTGCTGCCACCACTGGGCCGATAGCAGAGCTCGGATCAGTTTTCACTTTTTGGCATACAGGCACGATCATATTAGTGCTTGAGTAAATTAGCATGACACAGTTGTGTTTTCCTTTTCCTATCTGGGGTAGCTACCACATAATTAGTTTTTCTCCCGACGCATAACTTTATAGGGACCTGCAAATGTGGCCTGAAAAGGTGAATGTGCTACAGGCAAGAGAACCATCACTTGGTCCCCAACACTAAAAGAAAGACTTTCGGTCTTCTGGTCATACACACGCTTAATTTTTGCCTGCGCTTTTTGCAACTTTTCCATTGCGAGTCTCCCAGCCACATTACATTACATTACATTGCACTTAGCAGACGCTTTTATCCAAAGCGACTTACAAAAGGAGGACATAATAGCAAACAGATGTGTAGAGAACATCAAAGGTACCTATGTAAAGAGATGTTAAGCAGTCTCGGAAAAGAAGGGTCTTCACAAGCTTTTTGAAGGTCGAGAGGGAAGTTGTTGCTCTTGTAGGGACTGGTAGGTTGTTCCACAACTGAGGGACAACAACCGAGAAAAGTTTGGCGGGACCTCGCTTTGTCTTGGGAGAGGGTACGGCCAGGTGGTTCGTATTGGAGAATCGCAGCATTCTGGACGGGATGTAAGCATTCAGTATGACGTTGAGAACGGTGGGGGCAGATCCAGAAGTGACTTTGTAGGCTAAAGTCAAAGCTTTGTGTTGAATTCTGGCAGCCACTGGGAGCCAATGCAGGTTGATGAAGAGAGGAGTGACATGCGACCTTTTGGGTTGATTGAAAACCAGTCGTGCTGCTGCATTCTGAACCATTTGCAATGGTTTGATTGCACAAGCAGGAAGGCCAACCAGAAGGGCGTTGCAATAGTCGAGGCGAGAGATGACCATAGCCTGAACCAGGAGCTGAGTAGCATATTGGGTCAGGTACGGTCTGATTTTTCTAATGTTATATAGCGCATAACGGCACGACCGCGCTACGGAGGCAGTGTGGTCAGAAAAAGATAGCCGGTCATACAAACGACGCCAAAAGTTGACATTGACATAAGCAGTCAAAGACTTTGGCGGTTCGCTGGTTACACAGACATCAAAGAGGGAAGCAACATGCCCTCTCACAGCATGGCCCAAAACTAGTTCATTTGGGCTAAACCCGGTACTTGCCTGAGACGCCTCTCTAACTGCTGAAAGCAGACAGGGAAGGTGTCTGTCCCAGTCCCTGCTTAACTGCACACAGTACGCTCTCAGCATCGACTTGTATGTCTGATGGAACCTTTCCAACACACCTTGACTCTTCGGATGCCGAACAGATGATTTATTATGCTGTACTTTCAACTAGCGCAAAACTTGCGAGAAAGTAGTAGACGTGAAGTTGGAACCACGGTCTGACTACATTATTTTAGGCAGCCAAAAGATACAAATAAATTGAGATAAGGCTTTAACCACGGGCTTAACTGTATTTGAACGCAAAGGATAGGCAGCGGGGTATTGGGTTGTTTGACACATTACGGTAAGCAAATACATACACCCAGTCTTTGAACGGGACAGTGGCTCAACACAATCGACCACCAAATGCTCGAAAGGTTTAGGTGCTGGTGTTTTCGGCCTGAGGGGCACAAGTTTGGGCATCTGATTCGGCTTACCAGTTAATTGGCATACGTGGCAGGTTTTAATGTGAGAAGCAATATCTTGTTTAACACGAGGCCAATAACAGTAACGAAGGACTTGGTCATAGGTCTTTTTAACACCCATATGACCTGCATCATCATGAGCAGTAGTCAATACTAGGATACGAATGTCTTTCGCTTTGTCAAACAATGGTTTCAAAGTAGTATC
>CM050221.1:41755000-41782500 GCA_027475355.1 Coilia nasus | reverse complement strand
AGTGCAGTGAATCCGTGCGCTTTGCCAAATGTAGAGAGCTGGGTCGTCAGTGACTTGCTGTCGGCACAGACGAGTCAGTCAAGTGCAGGTGTAGCTATCTATGAAACAGCGCGACAGGCTGCTCATTATGCATTACCTAAAGTGAAATTAATTTATTGGTGGCTTGCAGAAGCTAAACTTGAGATGTTGCTAGGAAAACAGTAGCTTAAGCAACGTGGTCTGCAGTTAGGGAAGTAAAAATTACAATGGCCATTTTATTAATAAAGAAACAACCCATTTCTGTTCGTTCGTTTTTTTTCCCCCTCAAATCTCCCTACTGCTCCGCACTTCTACATTTAATGTTTCTGAACGTCACCAAACACAACATTAAACATTGTAACATTTTCGTGTAGGAACTTGTCTCACGTGAAGCGGAGAGAGCTGCGTCGTCAGTGGCTTGCTGTCAGCGCAGGCGGCTCAGTCAAGTGCAGTTGTATGCGTGTGTGTTGTCTAGCATCTTAATCAGCATTGCCTAAGGTGAAATTATTGTATTGGTGGCTTGCAGAAGCTAAACGTAAGATGCTGCTGGAAAAATAGTATCCTAAGCAACGTCTGCATAGTTAGGGAAGTTAAAAATACAATGGCCATTTTCGTGAATAAAAAAAAATCCCTTTCTGCACACACCTTTATTTATTTTTTGACAAATTGCCCCCTGCCTAAGCCCACCGCTGCATGCTATGCGTGCTATCCAGCCACCCAGTGGAGTTCATTAACCTCGAGTGATGAGGCACAATCTCTCCGTCCAATCTTTTTAGGGGTCTTTCTGAGTAAGCTATCCATCTTTATTTGCAAGGTTTTCCAACGTAGCTGACTTGCTGTAGCAAACCGACCGGAAGTAATGTTACAATCGCGGAAGACGAGCAACTTTGAAAATGGGCGTGTCAGAATAAGGTGAATACATTACATTCTACATACATATCCTTTGTTTGTGTGCATGTACACCTGGATAGTGTATGTGTCCACCTGTCTTTGTAGTGTGTGTTCACACACATCTGTGTGTGTCTCCACAGGACACTAAGGGTTTGGAGATCATGTTGGGGGAGTGTGTGTGTGTGCGCACGTGTTTGTGTGCTTTCATGCATGCTACATGCGTGCATGTCTTCATGTGTTGTTATATGTCTGTGTCTGCAGGACTCTAAGGCGGTGGATTATGTGTGTGTGAGTGTATACATGTTGTGTGTATGAGATTTTGGTATGTGTGTGTACTTGTGTATATAAAAACATGCGTGTGTTTGCAGGACTCTGAGAGTGTGGGGATAATGCTGTGTGTGTGTGTGTGCATTTCTGCAGGACTCTGAGGGTGTGGGGATAATGCTGTGTGTGTGTGTGTGTGTTTCTGCAAGATTCTGAGGGTGGGGAGATCATGCTGTGTGTGTGTGTATGTATGTGTGTGTGTGTGTGTGTGTGTGTGTGTGCAGGACTCTGAGGGTGTGAAGATCATGCTGTGTGTGTGTGTGTGTGTGTGTGTGTGTGTGTGTGTGTGCAGGACTCTGAGGGTGTGGAGATCATGCTGGGTGTGTGTGTGTGTGTGTGTGTGTGTGTGTGTGTGTGTGTGTGTGTGTGTGTGTGTGTGCAGGACTCTGAGGGTGTGGAAATCATGCTGGTGTGTGTGTGTGTGTGTGTGTGTGTGTGTGTGTGTGTGTGTGTGTGTGTGCAGGACTCTGAGGGCGTGGAGATCATGCTGGTGTGTGTGTGTGTGTGTGTGTGTGTGTGTGTGTGTGTGTGTGTGCAGGACTCTGAGGGTGTGGAAATCATGCTGTGTGTGTGTGTGTGTGTGTGTGTGTGTGTGTGTGTGTGTGTGTGTGTGTGTGTGTGTGTGTGTGTGTGTGTGTGTGCAGGACTCTGAGGGCGTGGAGATCATGCTGGGTGTGTGTGCCAGTGGCCTGCTCATCTACAGGGATCGCCTGCGGATCAACCGCTTCGCCTGGCCCAAGATCCTCAAGATCTCCTACAAGAGGAACAACTTCTACATCAAAATCCGCCCAGGGGAGGTGAGTACACACACACACATAGACACACTCACACACACACACACATACACACACACACACACACACACACACGCATGCATGCAAGCCACAGGCTCCTAAACACATGCACAGCTTCTGTCTTCCTCATTATATGTGGAACATGTTTCTCTTCCAAGATCTACTCAACGCATTCCTATGTTTGGTGTATACTTCTCCTCTTATCTTGTTCTCTCCTCCTTTTCTCTCATTCTCTTTTTTCCTCCTCCTCCTCGTGTCCACTGTGTTTTTTTCTCTGTAGTTTGAGCAGTTTGAGAGCACTATTGGCTTCAAGCTGCCCAACCACCGCGCTGCCAAAAGGGTGTGGAAGACCTGTGTGGAACACCACACCTTCTTCAGGTGAGCACAACACCTTCTTCAGGTGAGCACCACACCTTCTTCAGGTGAGCACAACACCTTCTTCAGGTGAGCACAACACCTTCTTCAGGTGAGCAGCAGTGTTAGAAGGGGAGGGATGGGGGAATGGAAGAGGGGGCTGAGGGGGAGAGGAGGAGAGATCTGACAGACAACAAAAGATCAAAGCATGTGACATTGATCAGTGTCTCTGTTTTAAGGAGTGGGGTAGGGATAAATTTGACAACTGGCAAGCCCGGGCACCAGTTTAATCTCCACGCTGCTATGTGTTTAGAGGAGACCCCTATAAAGCCCTGCTTGTTGGTTAATAGATGTGTAAGGTCTGCTTTACATCCATGCTGCCCTCTGCTGGATACTGTCTGCAACTGGCACGTCTGTGGTGAAAAGTCACTGAATTAGTCACTAGACATGAGAGTTGTTTGCCAGGACATTGTTTATGGGTATAACCATGGTAACCTTTTTTTTGCTTCCTCCCTAAGGCTGGTGTCTCCAGAGGCTCCGCCTAAGCGGTTCCTGCCCCTGGGTTCTAAGTTCCGCTACAGTGGTCGCACGCAGGCCGAGACCCGGAAAGCCAGCGCCCGCATCCAAAGACCCGCCCCCTTCATCCAGCGCTCCTCCAGCAAGAGATACACCATGTCACGCAGCCTGGATGGGGGTCCGTACACACACACTCACTCATATACACACACAAACACACACACACACACACACTCATATACACACACTCATATACACACACACACATACACTCACTCATACACAAACACACATACACACACACAAACAGGGCTGGAGGGAGAGAGGGCAAGAGACAGTCAAGAGAGAGAGGGAAGGAGATTGGGGGGGGTGAAAGATGGAGATGGGGAGAGATGGCAAGAAGAGAGCATAAGAGATGGAGGGAGAAAGTGGGGGGGAGAGAGGGAGAGCGAGCAAGAAGAATGGGGATGGATGGAGATGGGAGAGAGAGAAAGAATGGGGATGGACGGAGATGGGAGAGAGAGAAAGAATGGGGATGGACGGAGATGGGAGAGAGAGAAAGAATGGGGATGGATGGAGATGGGAGAGAGAGAAAGAATGATGGTAATGGAAGGAGCGAACAGAGGAGTCTACTATCTTTAGAGACTAAATTTAGCATATATATATATTTAGCATATATATATATTTAGCATATATATATATATATAGCAGTTTTTTGGTCAGTGAAAGCGTTCATGTGTCACCGCCAACAAACATTCAACAGGAAGTTGGGTCATATCTCAGAGAGTATTTGACATATGACAACCAAACCTGACAGAGGCCCAATAAGGGATGCTATACAAAAATGCCCAGCAGGGGCGCCATTATAGGCAAAAATGCATTTTTGCTAAAAGCTGTTGATGCTCTTTCATTAAGAACATATTTGTTGAGTTGGTTAACGCAGCAAAAGCATGCGCACGTCACCGCCACCCAGAATTTATGGTGAGGGCGCCAAACAGGAAGTGATGCCATTATCTGAGCAACACTGTGACTTATACTAGCCACACATGAATTATGCAATGGAGACGTGATTAGGAGGGTGCAAAAAAATTGGCATCATCATACTGCTGCGAGCGTGTGCTTGGCCCCCTCATCGCTGCTTGCAGCTATATTTTTCATTTTTCCCTTTTTTTACATTTTCTTTCCTTTTTTCCATCTGTCCATTTTTTTGTCTATCTGCCTATCTGTGTGTGTCTCCATTTTTCTCTTCCTCTCTTTCCTGTGTGTGTCTGTGTGTCTCTCTCTCTTCTTGATATCTGCTGTGTGTGTGTGTGTGTGTGTGTGTGTGTGTGTGTCTGTTCTTGAGATCTGCTGTATGGGCAGTACAGTTATAACTCAGCTGGTGTACGGTGGGAATGGAGCTGGCCCAGCTCAGGCAGGTGGGATTGTCAGGGCCTAAGCCCCCCTGAGCCACGGGGATGGGTGTGTGTGTGTGAAGTGTTTGATTTCCAAACCGCCCAAATCTCAGGGATTCAGCATACAAAGATCACATAGGACAGGCAGCAGCAGGAGGATATTATAGGATAGTCTGTATCCACAGAGATAGGGTAAAGTACTCTGCGAGTGGTTTGAAGTGTGTTTTTTTTTTTCATGAGCTTTAAGCCTTAGAGAACTTTATTTTTCGAATTTGCTCATTTAGAAGTGGTTTAAAAGTGCTTGATCTTGGTATGCCTGTCTGAACATGTAGGAATCAATCTATCCATGAGCCTTGTTTCTGCAGCTAGTAGCAGCAGTGTGATGGGCCGACAGTGAGCAGCAACAGGAAATGATGTCACTGAGTGTTTGTTTGACCTCATTTTGAACTTATTTGACCCCTCTTCTGCAGCACCAGTGTCAGCCAATCATGACAGCCTGATGAAAGAGCCCAAGGTCGCCTCAGACACCAATGCCAAACCGGTCGCCACAGGCAACCTTATTACCCTGGAGACGCCAGAGAAGGTGGTGGAGGAGGAGACCAGCCCTGCGGAGGCACCTGCTCAACCTGCTCCCGTCGCCAAGGTAACCAACCTCTAACTTGTGACACAGCACCTCAGGCCAGGAGACCTAGCCCCTCCCTCGTCCTGCCATTTTACCAATTACATGAGCAGCTTTTGTCAGAATGATTGATTGACATGTATTTAACTCCAATGAGAAACCTCATTTGCTGGTCAGTCATGTAAAGGCCTTGGCTTGTGGTCCTGAAGGACCTAAAGGACCTCACAGAGATTGGTCACTGTCTCAGTGTGTACGTTCAGCTTTGTTGGGATTAGTGCCATGTGTTTGGGAAGTGCTGCTGTGTCTGTGTTGTGTATGCAAGTGTCCCAGCACTGAGGAGCTCTGTAAACATCAAGTCTTTTCTTCAGACTAACTGCAGCTTTTATTGTCTTCCTCTCCTCATTCATTTGGTTTTTATTTGCCCTTCTGTTGGCTACACACACCTACACATGCCCTTCTATTGGCTACATACACCTGCAACTCTCTGCCCATTCTGTTGGCTACACACACCTACAACTCTCTGCCCATTCTGCCTTCATTTGGATTATTGTTCCACCATCTCATCACTACCCCTCGCCACATCTCTCCTCTTTATATTTTCGCCTCCGACGCTGTGCTCCTGTTCTGTCTACATCATCATCATCATCATCACCATCTCCATCATCATCATCACCCTCACTATCATCATCCTCATCTCCATTATCATCACAATCACCACCATCACCACCATCACTATCATTATCATTACCATCATTACCATCATCATCATCACCACCATCACTATCATCATCATCATCATCACCATCATCATCATCATCACCACCATCATCATCATCATCATCATTATCTTCACTATCATCATCACCACCATTATCATCACCACCATCATCACCATCACCATCATCATTATCACTATCATCATCATCATCATCATCATCATCATCATCATCATCATCACCACCATCATCATTATCACTATCATCATCATCATCATCACCACCATCATCATTATCACTATCATCATCATCATCATCATCACCACCATCATCATCACCACCATCATCATCACCACCATCATCATCACCACCATCATCATCACCACCATCATCATCACCACCATCATCATCACCACCATTATCATCACCATCATCATCACCATCACCATGACCATCGTCCTGTGCACTGCGTTGTTTCCCCACATGTGGTGCTGGTGGAGTTCTTCTTTATTTATGCCTTCATGTCCTCTGGACTCCCTCATCTCCTTTTGGCACACACCGTCTCCCCATTTGTGCTCCTCCTTTTTCATTTCATAACTTCCTCGCTCACTCTACTGTTGTTGCATTCCTGCACTCCTCTGCCTGTCCCTCTCCTCCTCAGCCGTCTCCCTCACTCTTCTGCTCTGACCCTCTGCGGTCCGAGCTTTCCCTCCCCTCCTCGCCAGTGGTGTCCGCCCGCTCCTCCCCGTGCCACACCCCTTCCTCTCCTGCCACCAAGCTCCGTCGCCGCCGCCGGCAACGCGACGTGTCCCGGCAACGCGCCGCCTCAGCCAGCCCCGCGAAATCCACGGCGTCTGCCAGCCACCTTCGTCAGCAGGCGCGCGCCGAGCGCAAGGCCGCACTCCTGGAGGAGCAGGCGCTCCTGCTGTCCGCCCGCAAACAGCGCTTGGGCGACAGGGTCGCTGGCAGCAACAAGGGGGGCGGCACACTGTTCTCCTTCTCGCTGCACCTGCCAGACCTGTCGGCGCTGTTGGACGAGAACGGCTACCTGGCGTTCCCCGATCTGTCGGAGCTGAGCATCCTGCCGGAGAGCGTGACCCACTTCCTGCCCATCCGCTCACCTTCGCTCATCCCCTGCTTCCTGTTCATCTTCTTCTTCCTGCTGTCCACCTCCTTCTCCGTGCCCATGGCGCTCACGCTGTCCTTCCCGCTTGCCCTCTGCCTCTGCTACCTGGAGCCCAAGGCCTCGCCCCTCACCGCCACGCTTGCACAGGGCTTCCACGACAGCTCCGACGACGAGGTGTGTGTGTGTGTGTGTGTGTGTGTGTGTGTGTGTGAGTGTGGTGTGTGTGTGAGTGTGGTGTGTGTGTGAGTGTGGTGTGTGTGTGAGTGTGGTGTGTGTGTGAGTGTGGTGTGTGTGTGAGTGTGGTGTGTGTGTGAGTGTGGTATGTGTTTGAGTGTGGTGTGTGTGTGTGAGTGTGGAGTGTGTGAGTGTGGTGTGTGTGTGTGTGTGTGTGTGTGTGTGTGTGAGTGTGGTGTGTGTGTGTGTGTGAGTGTGGTGTGTATATGTGTTGGTGTGTGTGAGTGGGCCGGTGTGTTTATGTTTGTATTTTTGTGGTGTGGTGAGAGTGTGTATTTGTGTGGTGAGTGTATGTTGGTGTGTGTGAGTGGGTTCTGTGCTTTTGGTGTGTCTGCGCAGCATTATCATCCATGACAGCTCCAATGACTGTTTTGGGGTGTGTTTGAGTTGATGAGTGTTTGTGCACCATCATCATCATCATCATCATCATCATCATCATCATCATCACTCACAACAACTCCTCGGATTAGTTTGATATACTTTACCTGGTGAAAATATCACTGCCACTTACATCAGGTGTGTTTAAGCTTCAGAGATTAGTGTTCTACTGACCTCAGCTCAGGATTTGGTCTTCCATCCACCCATCCATCTATCCATCCATCCATTCATCCATCTGTCCGTTAATCCATCCATCTACTCATCCCTGGATCTTGAAAAGTATATACCCTGGACCACCATGAATAGGTCACTTCTCTGTTGAATTATAACCTAGAGGATATCCTTTCACTAAATCGACAAGACTAGAGGCTGTCACTAGCCCAACACCCTTATGATGTGCTGTAGATGTGCTAACCCAAACACACAGGACTCAGTGGCCTTGTGCTAACCCAAGCATACACAGGACTCAGTGGCCTTGTGCTAAACCAAGCATACACAGGACTCAGTGGCCTTGTGCTAAACCCAAGCATACACAGGACTCAGCAGTCCTCGCATGGTGTGCTGGTGTGTTGGTTCCGGTCCAGAAAGCACTTGATTGTCTTTGGCCTGAATGAATGTGACCCTGCTTTAAGTCCATGCTGCTCTGTGGGTCTGCTCTGGGTTTCCTCATCCAAAGTAAACTCTCTCATTCCCACATCGCCACTTCGTTCCGCCGCATGCCTGCGCAGTCATGTGAGGCTGAGGCCAGCTTGCCTCCGCTCCTCTTAATCTCACCGTGCTCTGGGACTTTTCTCCCCGCTCCCCTCCCCCCTCTCTTCCTGGTGTCTGTGTGGCTGGGGACACTGGGGGTTTTGACGAACTTCAGACGGACAGCGACCAGACGGACTTTGTGTGCGATGGGGACTCGACGGCCTCAGAGGTTGGTCCTCCGACTGTGTCAGCATTCCTGCATGAGCATGCGCCCGCATCAGCTCTGCTCAAGTGTTGGCCTTATCTAGGCGTGTGTGTGTGTGTGCGCCTATGTGTGCGTGTGAGTGTAAGTGCGTGTGAGTGCACATGCACTCATCTGTTTGTGTGTGTGTTTGTATTTGGAGACAGCTTAGTGTGCATGATTGATGTTGGACTGTTATGCATGTGTTGATGGACTGGATCATGATTGGACTGTTATGCATGTGTTGATGGACTGGATCATGATTGGACTGTTATGCATGTGTTGATGGACTGGATCATGATTGGACTGTTATGCATGTGTTGATGGACTGGATCATCATTGGACTGTTATGCATGTGTTGAGAGAATAATGAATTACAGTTGATGTATACCGTCAACATGGTGCTTGTGTTGAGAGTGTTGTGTGTGTGTGTGTGTTTTTTTTTTTTTAATGTAAAAATAAAAAATGTGTTGTCATGCATAGTTAAAGGTGTATAATTTCTTAGACATTGTCAATTGATATTTTTTTCCATCTTATCTCGCCTACGTTAGTCGGATCAGGAGGAAGATGAGGTTTTTGATCTGAAGACACAGGTACCGTGGGTGCTTACCAACCATGCCCACTCCAATCCATTGTGACATCACCCAGTCCTTGCCATAATGCGTCTATGCTGTCATGGTACCCCTTGGTGATGGCAGAGGACACCATTTCCATGGAATGAATCATCAGCCATTGTTCTCTCTTGTCTTTCCCTCCTGCGGCATTGTGACATCATCATCTGTGACATCATCTGTGGTGTCTTGTCCCAGTGTTCCAGCACTCCCCATGCCCCCTCCCGAGGGTAGCCACCTATCTTCTTCATCTCCTTCCTGTTGGCATCAGCCCTTTGAGTTCATGCAGAAGCTGCTCCTTATTTATTCTTTGTGATTTCTTTTTGTAACATGTTTTGCCTCTTGACCTGCTGAGCAAAACTTATCATTTGACGTTTTATTCAGTAACCAAGTTCTTGTGGTGTTCATCGTTTTTGCATTTTTTTTTGCATTGTTTCTGTTCAGTAGGTGTTCTCTTGTGTCACGCTTTGGTTTTGTTCCATGGCTTCTGACAGATGGCACTCTCATGTTGTCTCCTCAGACATCTTAAGGACAACACTCCCCCAACAGTCCGCCCATCTCTCCCTGCTCCCCAGGGCCCCTCTGATACTGAACCCCATCTCTTCCTGCTGCCCAGGGCCCCTGTAGTACTGAACCCCTACCGCCTCCTGTCCTCTGTGTTGTTTCCATTTGACTGCCACACACTTGTATTAGGCTCCCCCTGAGAGGGATACACACTCTTGCCTCGCAAATCCCCTGTGAGTGCATTTCCCTTAAGCAACCACTTGGATCTCTGAAAAAAGAGAACCATCCCCCCAACCCCCACCCCCTTCCCCTGCCCCTGTCCATCTACCACTGGACTAGCTTTAGTGTGTCCAAACAAACATGCCTCAACTTTAAACCTCAACTTTTAACTTTAAGCATCACATGAGCTGCATTTGCCTGATATGGAGTCATAGATTAGTGGTGTGCATGGTTTTGTAATGCAACAAACAAAAGCACACATCTCTCAGCCCTGGATACTGGACTGTGGAGACACACACACTTACTCCGCTCCCTGTTATGTCTTTTGGGGGGGAGGATCTGTCACAGGCTTAAGCCCTGAAAGCTCTGTTTGTCAGAGCCGAAAGAGAGTGTGTGTGTGTGTGTGTGTGTGTGTGTGTGTGTGTGTGTGTGTGTGTGTGTGTGTGTGTATCTTTATACACTAGGCAGGGTTAAGCTAGGGATATACTCGCAAAAGTGACGTCACAGCGCCGCACGCCAATCAGAGGAGTGAAACATGACTAAATTGCAGGTTTACATCATGATTTGGAATTAAATTGGATAAATCCGAAAAGGTTTGAGTCAGTGTGTATATTTACAGTGTTTTCAGCTTTATAAGACCTTATGAGTGATGATAGGATAAGGCAAAAAGTTAGCTTAATAAACGAACTGCAGGTTTGCACCTAAGTTGGTTTGTGGATAAAACTGAACAAAATCCTTAAAGTTTTTAGTCAGTGTTTGTATTTCTTGTGAGTTTCCAGTAATATTAGCTGATTTGTAGCAATGAAAAATACATGTTTAGGCTGATATGCGCTTGAGAACGCCACGCCAGATGTGCACTGACGTCATTTTGACGTCACTTTTGCGTGCGCACCACTGCGCGCGGCGAGTATATCCAGGCCTTTACAGGTGTTATGGGGTCTACTCTAGTCCTGACTGTCTCCCACAACCACCCTCCCTGCCCCACCCCTCCCCCGCACTGCGTTTGTGCCCCTCCCCCCACACTGTGTATGTGCCCCTCCCCCGTCTCTTAGTGCAGCCCCATCACACGGATCCGAGGAGAGAACGTCTTTGTGAAGCACAGCAATCTCATGCTGCAGGTAAAGGCATGCTGTGTGTGCGCACCGCACCTGGCCGGGACGCAGGTGTGTGAAACACCTGGCTTTAACTGTCACGCACTCACACAAAACTCCACTCTGCTAGTTGTGAGCCAGGTCTGGGCCAAAGCGTGTGTGTGCGTGTGTGTGTGTGTGTGTGGCGTGTGTATGTGTGTGTGTGTGTAAAAGAAATTACTGACTACTACTCCTTCCAACAACCTTTGGAAAAATCTTTTCTGACTGACTCTAACCAGCCCCAGTTTATCTCAAACAATTACTACTAGTTTATGATGATGTTTGCACCACCCTGTAAAAACTGTCCCACCACCCCACCCTGTGGTGTTTGGAGTGATGTCATTGTCAACCACAGATGTCATAACCCATATGACCTATGACCTGATGTGCCTTGTAGCTGTGTGTGATGGGCTGTATGACCTATGACCTCTTGTGCCTTGTAGTTGTGTGTGATGGGCTGACCTCTTTGCATGGCGCCCCTGCCCTGACACCAAGAGTTGGAGGTGTATAATAGAATAGCTACAGTTATGCAGCATGGGATCCATGGTGTTGTAATACATACTGCTTTTGAAACAGGAGTAGTGTAAAACATTAACATATATATTCATATAGAACAATACGTACCTCTAACACCACGCATAACAAACTTGCATGATGCAGTGGTCAAAAAGGTCACAGGTCAGTCGGTCTTGCTGAGAGCATTCTTTCTGAGGCTGTCCTGTGACCTGTTCTGTGTCATGATTGGCTGTCCTGTGACCTGTTCTGTGTCATGATTGGCTGTCCTGTGACATGTTCTGTGTCATGATTGGCTGTCCTGAGACCTGTTCTGTGTCATGATTGGCTGTCCTGTGACATGTTCTGTGTCGTGATTGGCTGTCCTGTGACATGTTCTGTGTCATGATTGGCTGGTCAGGGCAATGACACACAGGAGGAAGTGCTCAGGCGGCTGACCAACCTGAGCGAGCTGAAGCGCTCATTTCTGAAAGCGTCTGTGCTCAGCCCCGGCCAGACGGAATGGGACCGCCGCTTGTCCTCCTCGCCCGTCTTCACCCATCGCCATAGCAACGCCGTGCCTACCACTGAGTCACTCCTGCCCCCACAGAAAGTAAGACAGCGCTTGGCATGTGTAACATCCTGGTGCATTGCGGTGAATGGAACATGCCTAAACTCTATGTTATGTGGTCTCTGATAGACCCCAGTAGCCCCTACATAACCTCTCAACAGCGCCCCCGACAGGCTAACACACAAAGCTGGTCTATACTTAGGTAGGGTACAGGGCAGGAGTGTGTGTGTGTGTGTGTGTGTGTGTGTGTGTGTATAAATACTGCCCAGAGTTGGGTGTTGAATTTAAAAGCTAAGGTGATCCTGTTGGGAGATGTGCTAAGAGATTCCATATGCTCTCGCCTCAAGATGTGGTGGGTCTGAAGAGGCATTGGGAGTTCAGCTATGCAAAATTATATTGTTTTATTCTTCTGTTTTGTTTTTGTTTGAGTTGCTTCTTTTCCAGTTTTGCAGACATGAACTGTTTTGAAAAACACCATAAACACCCTGTCCCCATTCACAGCATGAAAACCACAAAGGTTTAATGAAAACCTTCTGTGTTTTTAACTGTTGCTCTTCCTCAATGTCTGTTTCTTTCTCCTCTCTCTCTCTCTTGCTCTCTCTCTCTCTCTGTCTCTCTTACTCTTGCTCTCTCTCTCTGTCTGTCTCTCTCTCTTGCTCTCTCTCTTTCTCTCTCTCTCTCGCCCCCTCTCTCTCTCTCTCTCGCCCCCCCCCCCTCTCTCTCTCTCTCTCTCTCTCTCTCTCTCTCTCATCTTCTGTCTTTCCCTCTCCAGATGGCAGAAGATGCCAAAGAAACACACACACCTGCCAGTGCCTCTGAGGCCCAGCAGCAGGAGAGCCCAGAAGAGGTACAAAGAAACACATGCACACACACACACACACACACGCACACATGCACACCCTCATCTTTAGGGAACCACAGATTGCATGCATTGCCATTTTGTCTGAGGAGTGTTTGCTTGTTCTGTACTGGCATTGGTGGGAGGGCAGTGCTGCCTGTCAGCTGAGAAGGCGAAAGGGAGATGGCCATGCTGGATGCGTCAAATCTATACCTGCCCCTCAGGCCATCAAGATGAGCACCTGCCACTGTTTAATGAGTATTTACACAACAGTGGGCTATCTGTGTCTCTGTAAGCAGGCCCAGGCTTCCCTCTGTTGAATGAGTGAGAGGACAATAACGTCATCCAAGTTTTTACAGAAAATACTGTTTGCCCAGGTGCACAAGATTCCCTGTTTCTGTATGTATGTGTGTCTTTGTGTATGCTTTTGTTTTGTTTGTATGCATGCCTGCCTTTGTGTGTGTCAGTGTGTGTGTGTGTGCTTGCATGTGTGTGAGAATTCAGTGGTAAGAGGCCATGAGTCATACGGTCTCTAGATGCTATTGTGTGTCTATTTCTAGATTCTATTGTATGTCTATTTCTAGATTCTATTGTATGTCTATTTCTAGATTCTATTGTATGTCTATTTCTCTATTCTGTTCTGTTCCTATGAGAGATGTAAAAGGGCCAGTAAAGGTAAAAATGGATTCTGCACACCACCAGAAGCACTGTGGTGTGCCCTCTGACAGTGTCTGCTACCCCATGCCACCCTGTGTGCCCTGACAGTGCCTGACACTCCATGGCACCTTGTGGTTCCTCCATTCTTGTTGTTAATTACGGTGATTAGGGAACAGGCATGATGAGTGCTTCCTGTCTTAGTTAAAAGGGCGAATGGTTATACTTTCCTCTCGCCAAAGCCAGTCGCACGAAGGAGCTTTACGGCCCTGTGCTGTTCCTATTAACCCAGTTCGCACCAAAGGTTGCTGCTGGAGAATAAAGACACGAATCCAGTGTTAGAACGCCATGTTAAAATGTGATATGAATCCAGTGTTAGAAGGCCATGTTAAAATGTTGTATTAAATTGTCAAACTTCACAGCAGAAAGGCACATGTGCATAGCCTGGTTCATGAAATGTTGTTTGTGTAGTTATCATGAGCAGGGAAACAAGCTGTAGGCACTGGAGTGTGAAGTAGTCATATTTAAATTTTTTTAATATAAATCCCCAGTAAGGCACAGGTGAGAAGGCTGCTTCCAAATTCAAACTTCAGATCCCCTTTTCAGGAAACCTTTGGGTGACTTCACAGACAGTGGCTCTGTTCCAAACGGAAGGCAGCTGCCTCGATGACTCCCTCCCTTAATAGAGAGGTGCCTAATTAGATATGACTACGGGGTGAAGGCAACTTCTATAAATACTGGTTTCGAACGGGATTTTAAGAGAGCAAAAGTTGGGGTATGACGTTAGCACGTAGCAAGAACGTGAAACTAGCTGACGTAAGCTAGTTGGCTAACGTTAGTCAGTTGACTGACTGACAGTACATAAATCCTACAATACGCTGTTAATAGTTAAAGTGGTTGGATATTTAGATAGTACATTGTTGATTTCTCATCTAAATTGTAAAAATACAAGCCATACAGTGCCAAACAAATAAGATGTTGATACCGACAGCAACCGTAAGATTCATGTCGGCCGCCATCTTTATTTACTTTTCACAGTTGTTTGAAAGTTAGTGCACAGAATTCTGGGTAATAGGGAGCTTGAAGGAATCATCGAAGCTGCCTTCAAAACTGCCTGTCGCGCGGACAATTTGAAGGCAACTGCTGCGACAGGAAATAAGAACTTTAACCGTTTGGAACAGCACTCGATGACTCGCTGCCGCGTAGGCAACTACTTAGGCAGCGAATTTAACCGTTTGGAACAGGCTCAGTATGTCCAGTTATTTGCTTACTTTGTAGTCTATATTTGTTCCCTGTATATAGGAGTCATCATGGCCTGAGCAGACTCTAGCGCCTCCTGTGGTTGTGGAGGCGGGTGGAGGTGTGGAGCAGAATGGAGTGGGTGGGGCAGACCCTCGCTCTGACTGGGAGCGCGCTCTCAGAGACGCCTACTCTGAGATCCCGCAGTTTGTCTGCACCTTCACCAGCTATGCCGAGGAAGAGGAGGAGGAAGAGGAAGGGGGATCTACAAGCGCAAGGGGTCACTCAACACTGTCACCACGTCCGAAGGAGCCCTCGGCCGCAGCCGATTCCAAGGCAACGGTGCACACTCAGTGGGAGACCTGGAAGATCTACGCCCTGGCAGACCTGCCGCACATACTGGAGGAAGATGGGGGCGGTAAGCAGGGGAGCTTTGAGGAGGAGCGCGAGAGAAGTGAGGGAGAGTACGAGACTGAGAAAGAGCAAACACACTCAGAAGGACACACCATTACAGCCTCAGAGTCCTTCACCAGAAGACCCATTCTGACAGTACCAGAGCAACCTGACGAGGAGTCTGAGGATGTGCACTCCGCAGGCTACGAGGACTCTGTGTCTGAGGATGTGCACTACGCAGGCTACAGGGGGAGAGAACACACAGTATTAGAAGAGCCTGGTGAGAAGTCTGTGTCGGAATGTGTGCACTGCACAGAACATGAGGAGTCTGTGTCTGAGTGTGAGCACTCTGCAGGCTACAGAGAGAGAGAACACACAGCTGAGACTTCAGCTATGGCTGTAGGGAGGCAGGGAGAGTCACAAACCGATACCACCGACGTAACCATGCATCTGGAGGAGGCAGAGTGTCAGGCGAGAATAGACTTTAGTCTGTCTGAGACGGAGGTGAGCTTCAGGAGGAACTTCTGTTCCACCCTCACGGATGAAGCGTTCCAGATGGTGTCCGAGTCAGGGCCCGAAGACGTCACTCAGCTCTGGTGTGAGGCCGGCAGATACGCGTTTTGGTCCGAGGTTGTCACCGACGAGGACACTGGCTACAGGTCGGACACATACACACCGTACTCAGAGCAAGGCCAGGTCACATGTGAGGCTTTCAGTGTGAGCGATGGAGAAATGGCGTTGGTGCAAGAGCCGGATGCTGGAGAGGGGGAGGAAGACGACAGCTGTGCGATGACATCCCATGATGCATTTCTTCAGGTCGAGAGTCGGGAGGAGAACATGGCGTCAGGTTGTCCATGGACCCACTCCGAGTTATTTGTTGCAAGCAACCAATACTTCCAGAACCAGGAGTCTTTCGTGCAGAACCAGGAGTCTTTTGAGACCAGAACTGACACTTGGGATTTGCCATGGGCAGCCCAGGAAGACAGGGCAACTCGGCCCGATTCAAGCGAGACATCAGCTGAAGTCTCCCCCATGGTTTTTGAGGTTCACCAGGGCTTTAGGCCTGCGCACACCAGAGAGGAGGAGGAGGAGGAGGAGGAGGAAGAGGAGGAAGAGGAGGGAGTGGCATTCACAGAGAGGAATCCTCCTGAGTGGTCAGAGGTCAGCAGATTGGAGCAAGCTCAGTACATCCAGCGGGCCAGTCTTGTCAACGCTCTCTACATCACAAAAGCCTCACCAACTCTGCGTGTGCTGGTAGGACATCATTAAGCAAATAAGCAAGCGAGCCCCACTGGTAACTCCAGTAATTGCACCACCCACCTGTGGTATCACCACCTGCCACCATAACTGTTCCTGCCCCCCCAATATTCCCACCGCACCTCCACAATATTCCCACAGCACCTCCACGATATTCCCACCGCACCTCCACGATATTCACACCACACCTCCACCTCCCACCGCTAATGCTACACCACTGCTCATTGCTCTAACCCCTAACAGACAGAGGACTCGCCAGTCAAAGAGATCTCACTGCTTTAACCCCTAACAGACAGAGGACTCGCCAGTCAAAGAGATCTCACTGCTTTAACCCCTAACAGACAGAGGACTCGCCAGTCAAAGAGATCTCACTGCTTTAACCCCTAACAGACAGAGGACTCGCCAGTCAAAGAGATCTCACTGCTTTAACCCCTAACAGACAGAGGACTCGCCAGTCAAAGAGATCTCACTGCTTTAACCCCTAACAGACAGAGGACTCGCCAGTCAAAGAGATCTCACTGCTTTAACCCCTAACAGACAGAGGACTCACCAGTCAAAGAGATCTCACTGCTCTAACCCCTAACAGAGGACTCACCAGGGTACAACACAACATTGTCTTCCCACTGGGCCCTCTGCCCAGTACACTGGTACACCTGACTGGTACACCTGACTGGTACCGCACCCACTGGAACATTTTATTGGTCCTTGCATAACACTGATAATTGGTTATATTGCAATGAGTCTCTTTTATAGTGGTAACTTTAAAGGATGTTGCGCATATTTAAGCAGGTTGTGGTTTGCCTCTGGTTAAGACCTGGAATATACCTGCTGTTAGACACATTACCTGTATGCATCTTTCATGCCATGCATTTCCTGCATGTCATTGGTGCATTGGTTGTGATAATAAATGAGCGACACATGCGCAAGATGTTGTACTAACATGACCACAAGGGCCGGCCGTGCAAGCACAGTGACAGGAGACCATCTTTCTTTACAATTCTGGCTCTGATTTCTGTGGTCTGCCCCCAAGTGGAGACCTCCAGTATTATGCGTCTTTGCGCTGCGGGTTGTGTATGTGTATGCTTGGTCAAACAGCAGCTATATTTCAGACCTATGGAGACTTTCCTTACCAGAGCTGCGCTGTCTGGCTGAGATGTTGTCTGGGTAAGGCACTAACGGTAGATAAAGAAAGTGAGGGGATTGCGAGGGGTGGTAAATAGAAGAATGGATGCGATGGCTAAGGCACTATGGGTAAAGGTTGCTTTCCTCCAGATCAGCGACAGGAAAGAAGCAAACACCCCTTAGAAGTGTATTTCCCTTTGACCTCTGGTCTTGTGTTGACTGATCTGTCTAGTTCTGTTTATGACTTATTTCATATCTCCTTCTGTCATGTTTTGTCTCCCTTTCTCATGCTCGTTGTCCTCTTTTGTCACTGTTATGTCCGAAAAGGGTTTTTGTGGCATTCAATGAGCATGCCCAGGCAGACAGTGAGTCATCTCCACTCTAGTACTTCCCTGTAGTACCCTGCTGCCATGGTTACAGGTCCTTGTCCACACTAATCCCTATAGTACCCTACTGCCATGGTTACAGGTCCTTGTCCACACTAATCCCTATAGTACCCTACTGCCATGGTTACAGGTCCTTGTCCACACTAATGTCCCTATAGTACCCTACTGCCATGGTTATGGGTCCTTGTCCACACTAATGTCCCTATAGTACCCTACTGCCATGGTTACAGGTCCTTGTCCACACTAATGTCCCTATAGTACCCTACTGCCATGGTTACAGGTCCTTGTCCACACTAATGTCCCTATAGTACCCTACTGCCATGGTTATGGGTCCTTGTCCACACTAATGTCCCTATAGTACCCTACTGCCATGGTTACGGGTCCTTGTCCACACTATTGTCTGCATGGTTGTGAAGATGGTTCTTCCCTGACTGTTTGCTGCTTCTCTGTAGTGTACTGTGAGTGGCTGCATGTGTCATTGTGTCGCCTTACTGATTATCTTTCTCTCCTGTGTTTGTGTCGGTCTGTCTGTCTGTCTTTCGAGTACGAGCATTTGTGTGTGTATGCGTGTGTGTGTGTGTGTTCATGCTTGTTTGTCCCTGATGAATGTGTGTGTGTGTGTGTGTGTGTGTGTTCCTGCCTGTTTGTCCCTGATGAATGTGTGTGTGTGTGTGTGTTTGTGTGTGTGTGTGTGTGTGTGTGTGTGTGTGTGTGTGTGTGTTTGTGTGTTTGTGTGTTTGTGTGTATGTGCGTGTGTGTGTGTGTGTTCATGCCTGTTTGTCCCTGATGAATGTGTGTTTGTGTTCGTGCGTGTGTGTGTGTGTGTTTGTCAGTCTAAAGTGTCCTGCATAGGGAGTCCTGCTTCCATTGTGATTTTCGAAGGAGGATCCAAGGTCACGCTGCAGGTGCTTGAGTTATCTTAAAGCTCCACCCACCACTGTGTTTCACTGTGTTGCATGTTATAAACACATTTACTGGATCTAATTAAGTGGTTATTAACAATATGTTAACCGGTGACCGTATGTCTTTGTTTACCTACATACACGAGGAACACTCTTCTAACAAAAACTTTTTTAATTGTGCATTTGTGTATTATTTCTTCATCGCAAACCAAACCTAAATGCCTTTGCTCATTGACTCCTTCCCTTCTTTACAAATATTTGTCTCTCTCTTACCCACTCAGTGTGTGATGTGTTTTGCTAGGCAGTGGCTTGGTGTGTGTGTTCGTCTGAAAAGGTGCAATCACTCATAAATCTGTATGTTGCCTGATCGGTAATCTCTGACAGTAATATGACACCTTAGGGTCTTGCGGAGCCAAGAGAGATGGTGTAAGGAGGAGACAAAGGTGATATTTAATCTGATAACATAACATAACATGTGTCTCTTATAGAGCACAGGGCTCACAGAACAGGAAGTGGAAGATGCAGGAACTGGCCTTCAACAGGAAGACTACCCGGCATCTTATGAGGCACAGGAGCAGCAGCCGAGGGGCCTGTTAGAGTGCCCCCTGGAGGCCATGCACGAGGCCTCTCCATGTGCGCTCGTCTCAACCGCTGAAGGAGCCCAAAGCCTAGGGGAGGAGGTGCAGAAGGAGGTGCAGGTGTGTGTGGAGGAGGCCATGGAGGCAACACTGGAGACTCGAGAGGAAGGAGGAGAGGTTGAGGAAGTGATGTCACAGGCTCCAGCAGAGGCATGCAGTGCGCATGAGCCACCTGACGTCACTGACGACCCCTGCAGAGGAGAGATGGTGATAGCAGCAGCAGAAGCGGGTTCAGACATGGGTGAGCTAACAGTGACACAAACAGAGAATCTGCAGGAGCATCCACAAGGTGGCACTGTAGAGCAGAATGAAGGGCTCTTACAGTCCCCAGTCACTGGTGACCAAAGCATAACCGAACAAAATGTCCAGCAGGATACTCAGCCAGGAGGGAAGGAAGAGGAGAAGATGGATAACTCGGGCAGAGATGAAGAGCAGACAGAGGACTCGCGTGAACATAAAGAGCAGAGTTCAGCAGCGCCAGATGTAATCATCCAGCCTGAACAGCAGAGTTCAGCCCCAGACGCGATCCCAGACGCGATCCCAGACGCGATCCCAGACGCGATCCCAGACGCGATCCCAGACGCGATCCCAGACGTGCCTAAGGAGCAGGTGGCAGATGTGGGACAGGAACTCGATGCCCTAGAGCCGGAGGCTGATGAAGTGCAGTATCCAGAAGAACAAGCAGAACACCATGACAGCCCTGTCTCTGAGTTACACACAGAGGGGGCGGAAGATCTAACAGTGGAAGAAACACCTGCAGATGCCTCGCTCCAGCAGGAAGTGATGTCATCAGCCAGCATTCACAGTGAAGACATGTCAAACCAGTGCTCAGACAGGGCAGAGGAGGAGCATAAGCAGGAAGTGGCAAAAGAAGAGAAGCCCGTGGAGACTGTTGGTGAAGCTTCATCCCAGGACCTTGCTGTAGACACAGAGAAGCCCCAGATTGGCTCGTGTGACCCAGATGAGGAAACAGGAGTCGAAGAAGCCCTAAAAGACAGGGTGCCTACCGTAGAGGAGCCTGAGGCAGGGGCTGAGGAGATCGGCCACCTGGCAGAACGGGCCTGCCCCCAGGAGGAGTGCCCATTGGCTGCCCCCCAGGACCAAGAGGCCATGGTAGATGCCACCCTATCTGAAGCCATGCACCTGGAGAAGCACAAAATGGAGGAAGGCAATGCTACGTCTGCCTGCCATCGAGACGAGATTCCTGCGGAACCCCGGAAAGCTGCTGAGTGTGTGGCGTCAGAGGAACATGGTGCTGAAGGAACGGCCGCTCCCACTACTGCACCAACACCAGAGAAGGAGCAAGACACAGAGAAACAGGAAGTGATTCAGGTGGACCATCAGGAAGAGACAGAAGGCAAACAGGAAGTAGAGCCTCACAGTGAGGTAACCCAGCTCTGATGGTTGTTACAGGGGTTGAATAACGTCACTCCAGATTGTGTGTGCCTGGCACCTGCGGTTGACTAATACCGGGCACTGTAGAGCCTCTCTGCTCCCTCTCTTCCGCTCTCTTTCACTCTCATGTTTATCCTCTCTGCTTCAGTGCTTAAAAACAACATAAAAATCACAGTTTTTGCACACTCTTTCAGGGAAGCATCACAATTTTGCATGAGATATGGCACACACGATAATCATGTCAGCAGCCAGCATGATGGAAAATGAAATGGGATCAAGTGAATTGAACGGAATCAGATTCATTTCTGTCATTAAGTGGAGACCTAAATGATGCCACATCCTGTTATGTCTTCGGAATCTTTTTTCATTGTAGGTTGTCCATGGAGACCACTCCTGTTGATTGTTAAATGTGTTGATGCATGTGTTTATATGTGTGTGTGTGTGTGTGTTGATGCATGTGTTTATATGTGTGTGTGTGTGTGTTTATGTGTGTGTGTGTGTGTGTGTGTGTGTGTGTGTGTGTGTGTGTGTGTGTGTGTGTGTGTGTGTGTGTGTGTGTGTGTGTGTGTGTGTGTGTGTGTGTTGATGCATGTGTTTATGTGTGTGTGTGTGTGTGTGTGTGCGAATGTGTGTTGATGCATGTGTTTATATGTGTGTGTGTGTGTGTGTGTGTGCGTGTGTGTGTGCGTATGTGTGTGCGTATGTGTGTTGATGCATGTGTTTATATGTGAGTGCCTTTTTTGTGCTCACTGCATGACCTTTACAGGAAGCATGTGGCATGGGATTCTCACTCCGACATTCCATTACTGTCTTACAGTGTCATCCTTACCCAGTGTGGCAGATCACTTTTAATGTGCAACCACAGAGCACTGACCTCAGTATTTCCTTAGTACCCATTCCACAGTTTGTGAGGATAACATTATTATTTGTAAAGATAAGCCCATTTTGTTTTTACTGTTTTTTTTTTTTTCAGTCACCTTTTTGCCCAGGGTAACGGTCTGTTGTGTAGTAGGGGGTGGGAGTAGGGGTGGATGGAAGCATCACTGGAGGGGCTGAGAGGTGTGTGTGGGGTTGGGTGGTGTTGACCTGACGGCTGTGTGTGTGTCCTGTGTTTGTGTGCAGAATGCAGAGGAGGGGGAGGCAGAGGAGGAGGAGGAGAAGAAGGAGGAGGAGGACCCAGGAACCAAAGAGGTTCCTGTTGTCCACACCGAGACCAAGACCATCACATATGAGTCCGCAGAGGTGCGATTACTGTTCAGGGGCTTGATGCTGTGTGTCTCTGTCATGAGCTTGGTCACTTGTGTGTGTGTGTGTGTGTGTGTGTGTGTGTGTGTGTGTGTGTGTGTGTGTGTGTGTGTGTTGGCAGAAATAAGTTGGCTGACATGTGTTTGTGTGACATACATTTGCGTGGGTGTATGTGATTAAAGGTCTTTTGTGTGTGTGTGTGTGTGTGTGTGTGTGTGTGTGTGTGTGTGTGTGTGTGTGTGTGTGTGTGTGTGTGTGTGTGTGTGTGTGTGTGTGTGTGTGTTGTCAGGGTGATGCTGATGCAGACACTGACCCTGGTGTGCTGATGAGTGCACAGACCATCACCTCGGAAACAACCAGCACCACAATGACCACGCACATCACTAAGGTAAGGGCTCTGCTTACATCTGTCCTGCTTGTCACTTGGCTTCCAGGGAGTGGACTCACAAGTTGAAAAACATTTTTCTGTGGGACAGCAGCTCTCACCACAGAGAAATACCACCAGGCTACACACAGTTACCTCTCAAATCACCTGCACCCTTGTGTTAAAATGGAGGTGTTTTATTATGAAGCAAAGTTTGAACAGTAAATGTATAGTATAATTAGTTTTATTAGTTGGTAATTAGTGACATTACTCACATCAGTCATAATGCCTAGCGCCACAGTGCCATGGACCCTGGTACAGCTACCCCAGAGCCCAGAGTGCTATGTCCCTGATATAGCTAAAGCTGGTTTTATACTCTCTGTGCCTGTCAGTGTGCGATAATGTAACTTCAAAATGAGTCATTTTTATTCAAAAACATTTGACTGCTGGAAACACAAAAAATACACAAACTGGCCAGAAACTATTCGAATTCATCCAATTTAATTCTCAAATAAAAATGTAAACCTGCAATTCAGTCATGTTTCACTCCTCTGACACATAAGGTTTCCTGAACTATTTGACTACTGTGTCACTATGACACCTCTGATGAGGAGAAGATTGGCGCGTGTGTCGAGCACCAGTATGAAAGGGTTGAGCACATCGGTGATGTCACGATGTTGCACGCACTGACAGACTCGGCGAGTATAACGTGGGCCTGGCTCCAGGTGCTCTGAATGGCTCTAAGACCAGAGGAAGGCAGGGGAGATCCATCATTGAAAGCCCAAGCCTGTACCCTACCTGCCTGCATACACTCCCTGCCCCAGCGGAGTGCTCGTAGCCGACTGTAGATCACTCACCTGGAGTAGTGGAACTAGTCACCTAGTAGAAGTAGTGGGTAGTTTAGTGCACACCTTAGTCTCGCTGAACAGCTTTGAAACTAATTTTACTTGCTGTGTATAAGACATTGAGTCTGCTTTGATGGAGGGATTTACATGCTGTCAGATTGGTGTGAAGGGAATGTTGGGAGGCGTAAGGCTCTGGCCTACACTGGCATAAAGATGTGTTTAATAGTTTTATTTATGTGTTTTATTTGTTTTATCGATGTGTTAATTTGTTTTATTTACCAGAACTTTGGAAAGGCAGCTGATTTTGTGTTGTGTGTGCAATTAACGACCTATTAGCCAGGGTGGTGAATGCATGGTTGTTTCGGTGCCTTACCTAAATAACAGTGAGGTTTCCTGGGTAGTGTGGCACTATTTGCCATACTTTTGAGTATTAAGTGAAGACTTACCAGTAACTTAACAGTATTGTCATCCCTTGCTGTTTAAGTGCTACACCCAAATATTACAGCAATGGTACAGTAATGTGGTCTCCTGATGTTTAACTGCTACACCCAAATATTACAGCAATGGTACAGTAATGTGGTCTCCTGATGTTTAACTGCTACACCCAAATATTACAGCAATGGTACAGTAATGTGGTCTCCTGATGTTTAACTGCTACACCCAAATATTACAGCAATGGTACAGTAATGTGGTCTCCTGATGTTTAAGTGCTACACCCAAATATTACAGCAATGGTACAGTAATGTGGTCTCCTGATGTTTAACTGCTACACCCAAATATTACAGCAATGGTACAGTAGAGTGGTCTCTTGCTGTGTAAGTGCAGTGCGATACAGTGGTGGGGGCTCCTCCCCTCTGAGTCCTCGTGACCTTCAGGCTGTATCAGTGGCCTTCAGGCTGTATTAGTGGCCTTCAGGCTGTATCATTGGCCTTCAGGCTGTATTAGTGGCCTTCAGGCTGTATTAGTGGCCTTCAGGCTGTATCAGTGGCCTTCAGGCTGTATCAGTGGCCTTCAGGCTGTATCAGTGGCCTTCAGGCTGTATCAGTGGCCTTCAGGCTGTATCAGTGGCCTTCAGAGTGGCCCTTCTCTAGCAGCATAGTATCTCCCCACCTGTGTGGGCATACAGCATCTCTGCTCCTGTGTGGGTACTGGGTTGGGGAACACTCACCCTAAACCATTGCTGATTTCAGTGCTGAACAAACAAGCTTTTGGTTTGGGCAGTGTGTGTCTGTCACGGTTATGTCGCGAATGCAATCCCATTTTCTACCTTTGTGTAATCCGGCGGAAGTGCCGGTCCAGTCCCCCAGTTGATGAATGTGCTTCTTGCCCTCGCAGACGGTAAAGGGGGGCATCTCCGAAACCAGGATTGAGAAACGCATCGTCATCACGGGAGATACCGACATCGATCACGACCAGGTGTGCCCCAGCGGAGTGCTCGTAGCCGACTGTAGATCACTCACCTGGAGTAGTGGAACTAGTCACCTAGTAGAAGTAGTGGGTAGTTTAGTGCACACCTTAGTCTCGCTGAACAGCTTTGAAACTAATTTTACTTGCTGTGTATAAGACATTGAGTCTGCTTTGATGGAGGGATTTACATACTGTCAGATTGGTGTGAAGGGAATGTTGGGAGGATGAAAGTTCTAAAGAATGTTGGGGCTCCATAGAATATATAATGTGGAATTATAGAATCTTACATTGTTGTAGAATACATTTTTTCATAGAATATTCATAAACCCACACCCTTAAAAATCAGTAATAGATCTGGGTGTCATTGCTTCTACTACCCTTTTTTTTTTTAAAGTGAATGTGCAAAATGTTAATGATTCTGTAAGTTGAAAGTTCGTTTAATTGTGGCAGCTAAGTCGTATCTTATCAGTTACAGACCCATGTGGTAGATGGGGAAAACAAATCATTGTCTTAATTGATCCCTTTTCTCTGGAGCCTTTCGCTACTTTTGTCTGAAAGGGAGGCTTCTTCCCTAAGAGGAAGTCTAAAAAGTCTGATATGGCAGTGAATGCTTTTTGATAGAGACAGTAAACTAGGTATCTTAGGCCCTGATGGTGCAAATCTGGCATTGAAGTCTAAGAGGAAAGAGAAATCCACTTGCACATTTCTATGAAATGTTTGTGGTGCTGGGAGCAAATCTCCTTGGATATCCCAAAAATAGAAAACCACATACTCCCACGCTCACTCTTTTCCCTGCTATTTATTTTAAACTGCCAGCATTTTGGCACTAGGCCTTCATCAAAACAAAGGCTTTCTGTAAGGTTGGCAGTATCAAATAAATAGCAGGAAAAGTGAATACCTTTTTTATTTAACATGGCATCAGTGCCACTGATTACTGTACGTGTTGGAAGTTTATCTGGGAGTCTCTCTGATACACACAGAGGCAAAACATTAGGGCTCCTGTGCTGTTTTGAACCCCCCCCCCCCCCTCCTATGTTTGTTGCACCTATCTTTCTTTTCCTACATCATCTTTCGTTCATCAGTTCTTTTGTCATCTCTTATTTCATATTTTGCCATCCTCTTTCTCTCTGTGTCAAGATTCCTCCCTCTTACCTCTTCATTTCTTCTTGCTCTTTTGAATTCCTCTTCCTAATAATTCTTACTTCTTCTATCTCTCTATCCATCTTCATTTCTTTTGTGACTGTTACTGGTCCCTCTCACTCTTGCTTCTTTCTCTCCATCTCTCCCACCCTCTGCTGAATATCCCCTCACCTTGTTTCTCTCCCCTGTCACCCCCCCCCCCCCTCGTTCTGCCTCCACCCGGTGGCCATATGGGGTACTGCATCCTGGCCAGGCTCTGGCCCAGGCCATCAAGGAGGCGAAGGAGCAGCACCCTGACATGTCGGTTACTAAGGTAGTGGTGCACAAGGAGACGGAGATCTCCTCGCCCGAGGAGGTGGCCCAGTGACCCCCACCCCCTCCTCCACAGGTAAGGTAAGGTCACAGGTCTGTCAGCTACACCCCTGCTTACCCCACCCCTTCACCCATGCCCACGCTGAGCAGGCATGATGACAGGCTGCCATGGCACAGCATGGCCAGGAGCTGTTTCAGGGCAGCATCTGTGCTGAAACACTCAACTTGTCTCATCTCATCTCATATCTGACCATTTCTTCTCATTTCATCTTGTAGTCTTGTAGTCTTGTAGTCTCCATTCACACGGCTGATAGGAAAATGTGATCTGTGCACAGCTCATCAAAAGTGTGTGTGTGTGTGTGTGTGTGGATGTGAGGGGTGTAACAGGATACAGTACACTCTGTGACTGAGCTGAACCACCGCCACAGGCAGTTAATCTTGTGGTGATTGTATTGGCTAATCAGGCTGGACACACTACCCAATGCCAGTGTCTGCACACTACCCAATGCCAGTGTCTGCACACTACCCAATGCCAGTGTCTGCACACTACCCAATGCCAGTGTCTGCACACTACCCAATGCCAGTGTCTGCACACTACCCAATGCCAGTGTCTGCACACTACCCAATGCCAGTGTCTGCACACTACCCAATGCCAGTGTCTGCACACTACCCAATGCCAGTGTCTGCACACTACCCAATGCCCGTGCCCCCCCTCTTCGGCAGCACACAGCCCATGAGGTCAGGTGTGAATGCCAGAGGGCGTGTACACACTCCCTTGCCCAGACTGTTCCTGTATCCTGATGCAGAGTGAGTGAGTGAGTGAGTGAGTGAGTGAGTGAGTGAGTGAGTGAGTGAGTGAGTGAGTGAGTGAGTGAGTGAGTGAGTGAGTGAGTGAGTGAGTGAGTGAGTGTGTGTGTGTGTGTGTGTGTGTGTATGTATTCATGTGGGTGTGTGTGTGTATGTTTGTGTGTGTGTGTACAGATGTGATTGTTGTAACGGGAACAGATTGTGTGGTATATATCAGAGTGTGAATGGGGCTCTTGGTGTGGCTTAGGCTCTGCTCCAGCCAGCTTCATTAACTAACCACAGCAGACAGGCGTTACCTCATCTTTCTGACACTGATTACACACACACATACACACACACACACACACAAACACTGACACATGCACACACACACCCACATACATACACACACACACTGGCAAGCTATATCCCTCTCCAGCACAAATGAGGCCCGAGCAACCACGCTATACTGGGTGTGCAGAACATTAAGTGTTCCATTTGTGGAGTGTAAACATGGTTTTATGAGGCGTTGTAGTTTTATTTCTAATATCTGCAGGGCTCTGCCTACTTATGTACCACTTTCCAAATGATTATAGTAAAAGCTGATTGCTGTAGTGTATGCTATGCAGTTATAGTGAGTATGCTACATGATTACACTGAAAGCTGATTGTTGTAATGTATGCTACTCCACGATTGTAGCATATGCTACATGAACGGAGCACTTCAGCTGTGCATGCCTGTTGTCTGGTAAGGCT
>CM050221.1:41737500-41752500 GCA_027475355.1 Coilia nasus | reverse complement strand
CACACACTAACACACACATGCAGAATAAAACACACACTCAAAGCAAACTCTTAATCAGGCTCACTAGCTGTGTTCTACAGTGTGTGTGTGTGTGTTGCCTCACTGTCAGAGGTCAGAGCTAGGTGTTGGTCCATTTCTCTGATCCTTGGTCCATCTCTGTGTCATTGGTCCATCCAGCCTGGTCTCTCAAACCCCATATCAGGGTTCTTAGCAGTGTTTCTGTCTGGTTGGCATGGCTACGGGTCCTAACACTGCAGTCTGTTGCTGTGCTACTGAGAGAGACATCTGCATCACTGCCAAACCTTCTCCTTGTTTACAAACACAACCAGCAAATTAGCACTTGGCAGCTGTAGGTGTCAACTCAAGTGTGTTTGTGTGTGTGTGTGTGTGTGTGTGTGTATGTATGTGAGTGCATGCACATGCTTCAGTGCTGTGACTGCTTTGACACTTTACGTTTCACATTGGCTGTTTTGCGTGTTTCTTATTGGCTGTTGGGTGTGTTGATGCTTATTTTACTAGCAGTTTGGACGGTTTCTGTTTGGTCATGCATCTGATTCTTTTGTTTGGCTTGCTTTAACTACCAGTTGTTAACCTAAACTGTGTTTTGAATTCATTTGGGGATTTGGTTTGGGTTGTGTTCTTCTCCATCTGATCCTGTCTACATACTGACTTTGAGTTTGGTGCTTGAGTGCTTAGTTTCCCGAAAGTGTTATTGTGAAAGGCTTCCTAACAGTGCATGTTTGTGTGTGTGGAATGGTGGTGTATAGTGGAATGGCCAAAGATTACAGAATGCAGAGTAGCATCCTTTGATCTTTGGGCAAAGCCTCGTGGAACATTTCTTCTACGTTCTTTTTTCTGGGACCACTGGACTAACTACGCCCCATCACAGTTTAACGTGTGTACGTATACTGACTGACATATTTCTCTCTCTCTCTCTCTCTCTCTCTCTCTCAGGAGGAATAAGATCATCCCTTCAGATGGAAACGTTCCTTTCTCACTCCCTCCATGACACAGCAGACAAACCCCACCCACCAGCCTACCCTTTGACCTCCAATGCCATGGCAACATATCACTCCAGAACTCTAAACTGTGTGGGCATGATAACCACAGCCAATCACCTATCTGATGGGCTAGCCAAACATCATCCATCAGACTGGCTAACCAACCAATCACATCAGGTTCTTGTCCTAGGCCTTCCACTGGACTGGCCAATGAAGCATAACCTCTTGCATGCCAATAAAGCATTTAGCCATCTGATGCTGTGATACACCTATCTAAAGCAGCTACTACAACCATGTTCAACCAAAGGGGGAAAGGCTGTTTGTCTAACTGCCTTAGCAAATCTGTGATTTTTTTAAATTGACAAAATGATTATTGATATTGTATTGTATGTTGAAATGATGATTGATGTAAGCTATTTATAAAGGAGCACTCAGAGGCAGAGATTCCATGAAGGTTGTGTGTTTGTGTTGTCACGGACACGCATCAACTTATTGCCGTGACGACAGAACTGCATTGCCGCTGGAACTGTGCTCTGCATGCTTAAGGGTTCCAGTGATTGAAGCAGAGGTATCAAACCTTCCGATAGAGAGACACTAAATGACGTGTGCATGTACCTTTACACACGTGTGTCTCTAGCTTAAGGAAAAACATATTTCTGCTACAGTCATACTGTTGTTGTTGTGATTGAGTTTTCTTTGCTCTTTTTTGTTGTTATGCCGTTTCACTGAGTTCATTTAAAATGTATGGGGCTATGAATTAAACAGAACACAAATATGCACAAGCAAAATGCTTCAAAGGGCTGGCTTTGGCAATAATGTAGGTGGGTTTTCTTTCCTCTCCTGTAATCTAATTTGCTTTTGGAACTGTCAGTCATCCGGCCAGGAAGCAGAGACAGTTGACTGTGCCTGTGTTGCATGCTTGATGGTTGAAGTGCAGCATTCAGGTTCAGCTGAAAAGTGGAACTGAACTCCTCCTCTGCTGGTAGTCCAGGTGATTTCTCTCTACTAGTTAGTCCAGTGGAGAGCATAGTGAGCCAGCTGAGCTGTGCGAAGTGAAGGTTGAGGTTCATTATGTTGGCCAGATCAGCGGTGTGTGTTCCCAGGGTGTGTGCCATTAATAGCCATGTTTGATGCCATTAACATTGCAGCAACAGCATCTTCGTTGATGCCCTGCCTGTCCCCTTCCCAGTAGATACCAGCCATACACACACACACACACACACAGGTACACACAGCAGATTGTCCATCTGAGGTCCACTTCCTCCTCCTCTCCTTCCCATCAGCTGCCTTGCCAGCCAAGACTGGCTACTCCTGCCTACCCACCCCGACCAGGCAGCCAAGGCTGGCTACTCCTGCCTACCCACCCCGACCAAACACGAATACCTATTTTTATGATCACAACATCTGTGGAGAGAAAGAATGAGAATGGGAACAAAACAAATAAGAAAATGCCAAATGCATTTTTGTGATTTGTGTTTTTATTTTTAAATAAAATGTTTATCAAATCATGTCATGTTTGAGTAAGTGTTTTTTTTTTCAAGTAAGGAGTGCAGTAGGGCATTGCACTAGTATGGTAGTGTTGAGCTGTTATTGGGTGCACCTTATGTATAAAAGCGCTAGATGGCGCCAATGTAGCATCTCTTGTTTTTTTCTGTCTCCCCACACTAACCCTCCAGCAGAACCACAACACTGTGGCATGGTACATAGTAAAAATGGGTCATTTGTGGGACCCCATTTAGTTTTTTTTTTTTTTTTTTTTTTTTTCAGAATTGATGTGATCCTAAGTCATCTTAGCATTCTGCCATTAACTTCATCTCAGTGCTGGAAAAGTTTCTCAATTTATTGAGAATGACAGGTTCTCAGTGAGCGATTGTAGTGCCATAATGACTGATTCTTTTATTTATTTTTATGTTTTGATAATTGACAAGAGATCATTTTATCCGTTAATGCGATACGCAGTCGGCTTCAGCTCGCGGCTGTCTCATTTTACATTTAATAACAGCCCGCGCGCGGCAGAGCCGAGGCAATCCTCCGCTAATCAGAACCGCATGTGCAATCCAAGATTGATCTATTCTTAACGTTTAACAGAGGAAGGGTTTGATCGCCTATAATTTGGGGTGAAACGGTTGTGTGGAAAAATGACGTCAGCGGCCGTTGGAGCGGCGGATGCCCGGCACCACGCGTCTGTTTTCCGCATCTACGACCGCGCGCCCTCCTGTTTCACAGCGCACAGGGTGGGTGCAACAGGACCTCTCGCGTGTTTGTGTTTGTGAGGAGTAGATTCTGCCGGCATAAGCAAGCCTACTTATTTAACTACTTTCTCCACAGGCTGAACGCTGTATTTGTATACCAGTGTTCCAGTGCTGCTAAGTGAAGAGGGTGAGAGGATCTTTGATTACGTGTGTGTGCGGATGGTACTGGGTCTATACTTGTGTTTGCAGGCCGTCTTGTGTAAGTGCTTGAGTGCATCACATTTTGTGTGTGTGTGTGTGTGTGTGTGTGTGTGTGAGAGAGAGAGAGAAACAGACGGTTTCCATTACCAGGCGCTGGGCTCCTTGAGTGCCAGACCACAAACCTCCCGTCTCCATCTTACCCCACCTCTCTCTCTCTCTCTCTCTCTCTCTCTCTCTCTCTCTCTCTCTCTCTCTCTCTCTCTCTCTCTCTCTCTCTCTCTCTCTCTCTTTATTTCTGTTTGTCTTTCTGCATCCCCCCCTCTCCTTCTCTTTGTCTGACTGCTCTCTTTCTCTCTCTCTCACTCCTTATTTCAACCTATCAATCTCTTATCTCTCTCCCATTCTGTTTAATCTCTCTCTCTTTCTCTCTGTCTCTCTCTCACAACTGCTCCTTGTCTCTCTCATCTTTTTTCAATCACTCTCTCACTCCCTTCCTCCCACTCCCTCTGTTTCTGAGACTAAATGGCACTCGTCAGAGCTGGGGTTGGGAGAGGGGCCTTTGGTTTGGAAATGGCGACAGACCCTGTGGGTCCTAAGAGAAAAGGCTAAGAAGGAAGAACGGGTTTGTTTGGGGGGACAATGAGAAAGAGAAAGTGAAACGAAGAGATAGTGAAAAAGGGCAGAGTGTGAGAGGATGTTGGAAGATGACTTCAGAGTACTAACAGGAAGGAGAAAAGCGAGAGAGTGAGTGAGCGAGAAAATGAGTGAGTAGGTGAGTGATTGAGAGAGGGAGGGAATTGTACAGTGAGTGAGTGGTTGGATGAGTGAGTGAGTGAATAGATGAGTAAGTGAGTGGTTGGGTGAGTGACTGGCTGAATAGGTGAGTGGTTGGATGAGTGAGTGACTAAGCAGGTGAGTGAGTGAGCAGGTGAGTGAGTGAGTGACTGAATAGGTAAGAGAGTGAATGAGTGAGTGAGTGACTGAATAGGTAAGAGAGTGAGTCAGTGAACAAGTGAGTGTGCGAGTGAGTGACTTCAGAGTACTAACAGGAGGGAGAAAAGTGAGTGAGTGAGTGTGTGTGAGGGAGTAAATGACAATAAATGAGAGTGAGCGAGCAAGTGAGTAAGAGAAAGCTGGGTTTACAGTATGTGTGGTTGTCTCTGAGTGTCTCTGTTTACCCACGAAGGACATGCACAAACTAGGGAGGCATGACAACACCATGAAGACATTTCCATGGCGATGCACTGGCGTTTCCATGGTGCTGGCCCCAGTGCCAAGGCGACAGTCTCCATGTGACCCTGGATGTGGTGTAAACACTAGCAGCACTGAGTGGCATCTGTGGAGAAGACTGGCACCACAGGGCACCCTCCCTGGCACCACAGCGCACCCTCCTAACCACTGCCTGTGTGTGTGTGAGTCTGTATGTGTGTGTTTGTGTGTGTGTGTGAGTGAGTGTGGCATTCCGTTAACAGTAAAAGCTATTGTGTGTGTGTTTGTGTTAGTGACATTGCCTTACTGTTAGAAATGTGTGTGCATGTTCCAGTAGGAGCAGACGTGAGGTTATATCCCCACTACACTCTGTGTGTGTGTGTGAGAGAGAGAGAGAGAGAGAGAGAGAGCAGACTAGAAGTGTGGACTCAGAGACGAGACAAACAGATCACAGGGCAGAGTGGAGGGAAAGAGGTGAGGACATAGAAGGCTGAGAGACAGTGACATTCACAGGCTGAGAAAGAGACATGGTCAAGGATGGACTGAAATAAAGGGAGGGGGTGGCAGACAATACAAAGACACAGACCAGGAAACGTAGGGAAAAGGGACGACAGCTTGAAAGGGAGAGATGGGTAAGGGAGAGATGGGAAAGGGAGAGATGGGTAAGGGAGAGATGGGAAAGGGAGAGATGGGAAAGGGAGAGATGGGAAAGGGAGAGATGGGTAAGCAGAGAACTGTGAAGGAGGATATTACAAGATTGAGAAGTGGACGCCATACTGACAGGAAGAGGATTATATCCCCGACTACACTGTGTGTGTGTGTGTGTGTGTGTGTGTGTGTGTGTGTGTGTGTGTGTGTGTGTGAGAGAGAGTGAGAGAGACACACACAACCATGTACACACATGTGGTAACACAGACATGAAAAGAGGGAGAGATACAGGCCAAAGAAAGACAGACAGATATACTGTATACACATACAGCCCTTGATAGAAGGTACGCACACACATACTGTACATACTGGTTTAATGCACAAGGGAGTTAGACTGCACAGTCCGACTTTGCTCACTTACTCCTCAGCTATTTTCTGTGTGTGTGTGTGTATTTCAAGTTGAGAAAGTGTTTCAGGCCTCATATTGGATGCACAGTTACAGGTACAAAAATTTCGTAAAGTCATCTTAGCATTCTACCATTAACTTTATCTCAGTGCTGGAAAAGTTTCTAAATTTATTGTAACTGTATGGTATCACAGAAAGAGAGAAGAGAGAGTTTCTAGTTGTGTTTCAAGCTGGAAGTGTTCCAGATGTCTAAGATGTGTGTGTGTGTGTGTGTGTTTCTATCTGAGGAAATGTTCCAGACCTCTGAAGGGTGAGATTATTAGTTCTGACCTGCTGTGCCCGTTGTGACAGTCAGACTCTTTGTATGGGCAGCCCCTTGTGTGTGTGTGTGTGTGTGTGTGTGTGTGTGTGTGTGTGTGTGCATGTGTGTGTGTGTGTGTGTGTGTGTGTGTGTGTGTGTGTGTGTGTGTGTGTGTGTGCGCGTGTGTGCACACAAGCATGAGAGAGAAGAGGAAAAAGTCTCCTCCACCTCCTCTCTCTCTGTCTCGCTCTCTCTCTTGCTCTCTTTCTCTCTCCCTTGCTCTGTCTCGCTCTCCATCTCTTTCTCTCAGATTGACAGGTGGTCTTGAAGAAGTGAGAGGGAGGGGCTTGGGGATGATTGACATGTGGTCTTGAAGAGGGGAAGGGCAGGGATTTACCCATTTTCCTGTTCTTCTTATTTCTGCAATGACGTGGGCCTTGTAAGGGGTGTTTGATGTCCTGTGCATTCTGATGCCCCCCCCCCCCATTCTCTCTCTGTCTCTCCCCCTCTCTCTGATTCTCTCTCTGTCTCTCCCCCTCTCTCTGATTCTCTCTCTGTCTCTCCCCCTCTCTCTGATTCTCTCTCTCTCCCTCTTCTTTGTTTATCTCTTTCTCTCTTTCTTCCTTCTTTCTCTCTGTCTCTGTCCACTCCAAACCACAGAGGTTATCAGTTTATCTCTCCGGTGCAGACTATGGGGAATCTGCACAGAAGTGCTCATTAAAGGGCCTGCCTGTCTTCTACTTTCTCTCGGTCACACACATGCACACACACACACACACACACACACATGCATACACATGCACACACACACACACACACACGCATACACACACACGCACTCTCTTGTCCCTTCCTCCCTTCTCTCAGTTACTCTCTCTCTCTTTCTCATTCTGTCTCTCTTTCTCCTTCTGTCTCTCTTTCTCCTTCTGTCTCTCTTTCTCCTTCTGTCTCTCATTCTCTCTCTGTCTCTGCCTATTGCTCTGTCTATTTCCTCTGTGTTCCCCTGAGTTTCTCTCTCTGCTGACTTGTGTGCTGGAGCTTACTGATAGCCATTGTGTTATGGCTGCTAATGCTGCTCAGTGCTGCTAATGCTGCTCAGTGCTGCTAATAGCTCAGTGCTGCTAATAGCTCAGTGCTGCTAATACTGCTCAGTGCTGTCACACAAACACGAACACAAACATGGGGCTCATTTTATTTAACGCCCCAGAGCAGACTGCAGTGCTACACCCTTACCCTCTCCTCTTGGACTCTACCCCACACCCTTACCCTCTCCTCTTGGACTCTACCCCACACCCTTACCCTCTCCTCTTGGACTCTACCTCTACCCCACACCCTTACCCTCTCCTCTTGGACTCTACCTCTACCACACACCCTTACCCTCTCCTCTTGGACCCTACCACACACCCTTACCCTCTCCTCTTGGACCCTACCTCTACCCCACACCCTTACCCTCTCCTCTTGGACTCTACCCCACACCCTTACCCTCTCCTCTTGGACTCTACCTCTACCCCACACCCTTACCCTCTCCTCTTGGACTCTACCTCTACCCCACACCCTTACCCTCTCCTCTTGGACCCTACCACACACCCTTACCCTCTCCTCTTGGACTCTACCACTACCACACACCCTTACCCTCTCCTCTTGGACTCTACCCCACACCCTTACCCTCTCCTCTTGGACTCTACCCCACACCCTTACCCTCTCCTCTTGGACTCTACCTCTACCCCACACCCTTACCCTCTCCTCTTGGACTCTACCCCACACCCTTACCCTCTCCTCTTGGACTCTACCCCACACCCTTACCCTCTCCTCTTGGACTCTACCTCTACCCCACACCCTTACCCTCTCCTCTTGGACTCTACCCCACACCCTTACCCTCTCCTCTTGGACTCTACCCCACACCCTTACCCTCTCCTCTTGGACTCTATCGCTGACCACCGGGACAGTGGTGGCCTGGTGGTTAAAGCAACTGACCCATGACTGACAGGTTGTAGGTTCGAATCCACCAACTGCCAGTAGTGCCACTGAGGTACCCTGAGCATGGTACCGACCCCACACACTGCTTCCCAGGCGCCGTTGTCATGGTCACATGTGTGATGGTTTCAGAGGTTGAATTTTGTTATGAGTGCTGTGTGATCACATCACACCTTTATCCTCTACTCTTGGGGTTCCCAGTACCAGCTGACCTGACCCACAACCAGCCCGGGCTCCTGCTATGATGACCCAGTCCACAACAAGTCCAGACTCCTGGTACCAAACCCACCATCACTCCGTACTCCTCGTGTCGAAGTGTAATTTTGCTTACAGAGACTTGATAACCCATTTTATTTATTGTTTAGATTGTGTGTTGTTTTTGTTTCCATTTTATTTGTTGTTTTTGGTTGGCTTGTTTGTATTAAGATATTATGAATGTCTTTCAGTTCCAGTGTTAAATATTCTTCAGAAATGAAAGTTTAGGGATCTTTGAAAGGATGTACTTGCATTGTTATGTTATTATCATTATATTAGTTGAAAAATGGTCTAAAGGGACAATAGTATCATTTATTGCAATCATTTCTGGGACAATTTATTGTCCAGCAAAATGTATTATAGTGACAGGCCTATACACACATACGTATTCTCTCTCTTCCTCTTTCTCCTTCACACACACACTTTCTCTCTCTTTCTCACTGTCACTTTATCTCTCTCTTAGATGCACACACACACACACACACACACACACTCACTCACTCACTTTCTAGTACACGCACATATACTCATACATAAACAAACTCAAACACATCATTTTGTATGTCACATGAAATATTCTACAAACCTATTTGCCACACTAGATCTGTTACATAGACATCAACTACAACGACCTTAGTATGCATGCTCTTCATACTGTACATGCGCATGCTAAACATACAAACCTGATTGTGTCCTGTAGGTCCTCATTTTATGCAGTCATAATTCCTTGGACTACATTTCTAGTTTCTTTGATTTCTTTTGATTTCTTTTCTTAGTTTCTTTGATTCTTCCCAGGCAGACAACAAAGGGCACACACCCCACCGGTGTAACACCCCGAGGCTAAAAAGCTACCCAAAGAGTACACACACACATACACACACACCTTTGTAACACCCCGAGGCTGACGAAAAGCACACACTGCTTGGAGAGTAGACACACACACAGAGACATATACACACACACACACACACACCTTTGTAACACCCCAAGGCTGACAAGAAGCACACACTGTCCAGACAGCAGCCATCAGTGATGCAGCCCTGACCCCAATCAGGCAGCACTCTGTCCTGTATCCTCTGGGATCTGGGTCAGGCCAGCTTACTGGTCCCCGTGCTGTGTGTGGGTGGGGGGGGGGGGGGGGGTGTACGTGTACGTGTTTGTGTGTGTGTGTGTGTGTGTGTTAAGGGGAGTCAGGGGTTAGGGGTGTGTCGGGGACGGAGGGAGAGATGTACAGGAATGTGTCAGAAGACTCCCACACACACAGACACACACACACACACACAGACACACACACACACACACACACCAGCATGCAGTCTGTCCCTGTGCGAGAGGACAAACCTGATTACTGGTGCCTGAACATGACCAATCAGGAGTAATTGCATTAGATGGGCTTCTGGGAGGACAGAGTCCACCTCGCCCACTCTCAGAACCTCCCTAATCAACTCCAGACACGGCCACCACTCATCTTATCTTCCCTTCCCTGCTTCCCTCCTCTCCAACCCTCTCTTCTCCTCTCCTCCTCTCTCTTCTCCCCTCCTCCTCTCTCTTCTCTTCTCCTCCTCTCTCTTCTCTTCTCTTCTCTTCTCTTCTCTATTTCCCTCCTCTCCTCCCCTCTCTATTCTTCCCTTCTCTCTTCCTCTCCTTCTCTTCTCCTCCCCTCTCTTCTCTTCTCTTCTCTTCTCCTCCCCTCTCTTCTCTTCTCTTCCCTTCTCTTTTCCTCTTCTTCTCTTCTCTATTTCTCTCCTCTCCCCCCTTCTCTTCTCTTCTCTTCTCTTCTGTCATCTCCCATCTTCATCTCCTCTGCTTTAATCTTCCTCTCTGACTGGCCTCTCTGTTTCTGCTCATACTCACTCCCCATTGCATGCCTACTCTGCTTCTCCCTTCCTTGCATACACACATACACATACACCCACACCCACACACATACACATACACCCACACCCACACACACGCACCAGCACACACACACACATACATCCACACCCACACACACGCACCAGCACATACACACACATACACACAAACTGACACTCATAGTTCTCCCACAAAACATCTCTCTCATCACCCTCTAATGTCTTCTAGCTTTGGATGTCACTGATATTTGCTGAATGCTTTTATAGCTTCTGTCTCCATCCGTGAATACAGTTTTGGGTGTATATTGGAATGCATACACTTGAATACACACATATACACTGTATACACTGCATACACTCTGTACCGGTCTGCTCAGGTTAAGAGACGGGATGATGTTGGAGGTCATCTCTACATACCCAGAGAACACTGCCCCCTGCCTCCACAGCCAACATGCCCCCCTGCCTCACCTCTACAGCCAACATGCCCCCTGCCTCCACAGCCAACATGCCCCCTCCTCCACAGCCAACATGCCCCCTGCCTCCACAGCCAACATGCCCCCCTGCCTCACCTCTACAGCCAACATGCCCCCCTGCCTCCACAGCCAACATGCCCCCTGCCTCTGCACCCAACATGCCCCCTTCCTCTACAGCCAACATGCCCCCCAGCTTCTACAGCCAACATTCCCCCTGCCTCTACAGCCAACATTCCCTCTTGCCTCTGAGAAAGCACAGAACACTTCCAATACAGAGAAGCAGATGCTCTATCTTTCTCTCTCTCTTTCTCTCTCTCTTTCTCTCTCTCTCTCTCTGTCTGTCACACTATTTTCCTCTATCTCTTGATCTGACAGTCCCATTAGTCCCCCTTTAGCCATCCCACCACCACATGCTTATCTCAGGTCCTCAGACTGGTGCCATCCCATTCTATAGCCTGCAGCTTCTGTTCCATTGTATGTTCTATTCCACTCTGTTCTATTCTGTTCTGTTCCACTCTGTTCTATTCTGTTCTGTTCTCTTCTGTTGTCTTCTCTTCCTCCCTACCTTCTTTCCTTCTCCTCTCATTCCCTCCTCTCCTCTCCTGCCCTCTTCTCTCTTCACTGCTCTCCTGTCCTCTAGTTCCTCATATCGCCTCTCCTCCCCCTTGTATCTCTACTCAATCAGCAGGCGGGAACCCAGCAGGTGTTAGTCATGGAGCCAATGTCTCACTGTTCCACAGGTCTCTCTCTGTTCTACAGATTCCATGAATGCCTTTCCCACAAGTGTCCCGGGGCCAGTGCCCAAACCAGGACACCTGGCCACACCGCCTGTCTGTCTGCCTACCTGTCTGTCTGTCCGTCTGTCTGTCTGTCTGTCTGTCTGTCTGTCTGTCTGTCTATCTATCTATCTATCTATCTATCTATCTACCTTCTGTCTGTCTGCGTGTCTCTCAGTATGCCTATGGCTCTCAGCAGGTTGTGCTGTGCTGTGCTGTGCTGTGCTGTGCTGTGCTGTGTTGTGCTGTGCTGTGCTGTGCTGTGCTGTGCTGCACTGAGTTGTGTTGTGTTGTGTTGTGTTGTGTTGTACTGTGCTGTGTTGTGCTGAGTTGTGTTGTGCTGTGCTGTGTTGTGTTGTGTTGTGTTGTGCTGTGCTGTGCTGTGCTGTGCTGAGCTGAGTTGTGTTGTGTTGTGTTATGTTGTGTTGTGTTGTGCTGTGCTGAGTTGTGTTGTGTTGTGTTGTGTTGTGTTGTGTTGTGTTGTGCTGTGCTGAGTTGTGTTGTGTTGCGTTGTGTTGTGTTGTGCTGTGCTGTGTTGTGCTGAGTTGTGTTGTGCTGTGCTGTGTTGTGTTGTGTTGTGTTGTGCTGAGCTGTGCTGTGCTGAGTTGTGCTGTGTTGTGCTGAGTTGTGCTGTGCTGTGCTGAGTTGTGTTGTGTTGTGTTGTGTTGTGTTGTGTTGTGCTGTGCTGAGTTGTGTTGTGTTGTGTTGTGCTACACATCCACACATATGCACACACACCCACGGGCACGCACACACATACATGCACACACACAGGCACATACACATATGCACACACACCCACGCGCACGCACACACATACATGCACACACACAGGCACATACACATATGCACACACACCCACGCGCACGCACACACATACATGCACACACACAGGCACATACACATATGCACACACACTGTCATGCACAGACACACACACGTGCACACACATGCACACACACATGCACTCATACACATGCACAGACACACGCACACACGCACACATGCACACACACCCACCCACGCACGCACACATACACACCCACACACACAAACACACACACATACACACGTGCATGTTATGTTATTTTAGGCTTCTACCCCCATCTCTCTCCCTCTCTTGCTTTTCCTTTCTTTTTCTTTTTGTTTCTGTTCTCTTTGAATTCTTAGTCGTGACCAATGCATTTGAATTAGCTCAAGATGCCAGGGTGTAGAAAAAAAGACTAAAGAATAAAAACAAATCTCTCTCTGCTTCTCTTTTTTTCTCCTGTTCTTTCCTCTGTCTTTCATCTTCTCTCTCTGTTTATCTTTCTCTCCCCTTGCCTCTTCCATTCCGTCTGCCTCCATCCTGTCGCTATAGAAACCTCATCTCTCTCCATATTTATGCCTCTGTTTCTTCTGGTGTGATTTTCAAAACAATGTAGCCACACACTCCACGTTTATTGCTTTAATTCCGTATACCTTTGCCAAGGTTCAGACCAACAATTACACATCAGATATTTTTATACAGAAGGTGCCAAGGGTAAAATGGTTAAATGTGTACAAATTTAATCAATAATTCAATTAACAGTAATTCCATTACCAATACTTAAAGGAGAAATTCTGCGGGTTTGTTAAAACATGATAACAAGTTGGTATGCAAAAGTACGCTAGCCTCTTGCTTTCTGAACTTTGTTATTGTTTTATTCAAAAAGGCTACACATGCTAGTGAAGCTTGAAGACATCACTATTTTTAAATCAGTAAAAAACTTCACACTTCCTTGGTAGTATAACAAGGGCCTTGGCATTCAAAACGAGACATTGAGAACAGTGTACAGATCGTTAATAAAAAGACTGATAGTACCTTGCTGGAGTTTCTAGTCGCCTAGGTCAAGTAGAGCATGTTTATGTTGGTGGTGTGTGGGGGTGAGTGAAGTGACTGGTGTTTGTGTAGAGCGTGTTGTGTATAGGTTGGTGGGATGCTGATTGTTTAAGTGTGGGTTGATTTCTGGGGATGGGTGTGTTTGTGTAGAGGCCTCTGTTTGTGTTCTTGAGGTGAAGGGTTGGGTGTTGTGGTGAGTGTTTGTGTATGTGTGTGTGTCCGTGGTTGGGGGGGGGGGGGGGGGGGGGGCAAATGTGTGTGTGTGTGTGTGTGTGTTTGTGTGTTGTGGGCTGACTGAGGCCCATGTTGAGTGTGTATGTTTTTGAAGGCCCAGCAGTATCTCCTCCCATGACTTCTCTGGAGGAGTGGGTGTCTAAATGTGAGTTTAAAATGTGTGTGTGTTTAAAGGAATGTGTGTGTGTGTGTGTGTGTGTGTGTGTGTGTGTGTGTGTGTGTGTGTGTGTGTGTGTTTACATGAGTGTATGTGTGTGTGTGTGTGTGTGTGTGTGTGTGTGTGTGTGTGTGTGTGTGTAAAGGTGTGTGTGTGTGTTTAAGGGAATGTGTGTATGTGTGTCTGTTTCAAGGAGTGTGTGTGTGTGTGTGTGTGTGTGTGTGTTCTGTTGGCTCTGCTGCAGAGCTGCTTTGGATAGGCCCAGGCCCAGGCATGGCTCTCTAAAGCAGCTCCAAGGTAAAGACTCGCTCTGTGAAAACAACAGGCATCGCCATGGATACCACTGACTCCATCTGTAAAGACAACAGGCATCGCCATGGACACCACTGCTGGGCATCTGAGGCCCCTGGAGCTACTCAAAGGGTCATTAGTGGCAGCAATGCATGCTGGGTAGCATGGCAGCGTGGGAGATGAGACACATGAACCGTAACTCTACACTATGTTATTCCTTTGTTTTGGATCTGAGGACTGCCTATGTACAGACAGGATAGAAGCAGTAATAGTAGTAGTTTGGGTAAAGGTTTGGATTTGAATGAATTGGCATCAGGGTCAGGTCATGGTACATGAACGCAATCCACTTTTGCCGCTGGCATATTCTGCATTTTATTTATTTATTCATAGTTTGATAGGGTTAAATGCACATATTGTTTCTCATATAGTTTAACAGTCTTACTTATATATTACTGTAAATAATTCTTATTCTTATATACTGTGTTATTCTTGTGCATCTTTTGGCTGCTCCAAACAACAACAAAGACTTCTACTCTACTCTCTACAGAACTAGACCTGACATCATCTACACATCATTCACAGGCTACGTGTGAAGACTATATGCACTAACACTGTGAAAAGACTTTTAAAGTTCAGTGTAGTTGAGTGTTACTAACCAGGTGGTGCAGAACACACACACCAACACAGACACACAAACTGAGTGCGAGGGTGAGAAAGAGTTAATGTGAGTGTGAGGGAGTATGGGTGTGAGAGAGTGTGAAAGAGTTAATGTGAGTGTGAGAGAGAGTTAATATGAGTGTGAAAGAGTGTGAGTGTGAGAGTTAATGTGAGTATGTGAAAGAGTGTGAGAAAGAGTTAATGTGAATGTGAGAGAGTGTGAAAGAGTGTGAGTGTGAGAGTTAATGTGAGTATGTGAAAGAGTGTGAGAAAGAGTTAATGTGAATGTGAGAGAGTGTGAAAGAGTGTGAGTGTGAGAGACAGTTAATGTGAGTGTGAAAGAGTGTGAGTTTGAGAGAGTGTTAATTTGAGTGTGAAAGAGTGTGAGAGTGTGTGAGTGTGAGGGAGTGTGAGAGTGTGAGTGTGAGAAAGAGTTAGTTTGAGTGTGAAAGAGTGTGAGAGTGTGTGAGTGTGAGGGAGTGTGAGTGTGAGAGAGAGTTAATGTGAG
>CM050221.1:41725000-41732500 GCA_027475355.1 Coilia nasus | reverse complement strand
GGGAGTTCAGTGGTGCATACAAACTCAAAATACACACAGACAGTCCCACTCCCTCACTCTCACACATAATACCCCCATACATTTCCTACACACACCCACCCACACACACACATACACACAAATACTCACACACATGCGCACACCTTTGGCCAAATCATGTGTGCATGCACACACACACACAGTGACACATACACACACACACACACACACACACATACACACACACACACACACACACACACACACACAAGATATACACCCAAGATATACACACAAGATATACACACACAAAATACACATATGGTTTTGGATTGGGTTCCAGCTTGAGCCCCACACAGCAGGGCTACTATCTGCCATATGTGTGTTCGTCTGTGTGTGTGTGTGTGTGTGTGTGTGTGTGTGTGTGTGTGTGTGTGTGTGTGAGTGAGTGTGAGTGTGTGTGTGTGTGTGTGTGTGTTAGAGAGAGAGAGAGAGAGAGAAAGAGAGAGAGAGAAAGAGAAAGAGAGAGAGAGAGCACATAAATGTGAGTCCGCAGGAGGTGAAACATGAGAACTGTTCCTCTGATTCTTCAATAACAATCATGAATGCAGAGAGAGGGAGAGACAGGAGGAGAGAGAGGGAGAGACAGGAGGAGAGAGAGGGAGAGACAGGAGGAGAGAGAGGGAGAGACAGGAGGAGAGAGAGGGAGAGACAGGAGGAGAGAGAGGGAGAGACAGGAGGAGAGAGAGGGAGAGACAGGAGGAGAGAGAGGGAGAGAATGAAAGATGGAGTGGAGAAGTAAAAGACAGATAGAATGTGATAGAGAGAAAGAGTGAGGGATAAAGATGGAGAGATAACTCACTTACAGAGAGATGAGTGACATAACATTAGATGAAGAAAATCCTGACACAAGACACAAGACAGGGATGAACACAGCAGTGGAGACAGGAGGACTGGGAGAGGAGACAGGAGGAGAGAGAGACTAACTAGAGGAGGAGAGAGACTAACTAGAGGAGAGAGAGAGACTAACTAGAGGAGGAGAGAGACTAACTAGAGGAGGAGAGAGAGACTAACTAGAGGAGGAGAGAGAGACTAACTAGAGGAGAGAGAGAGACTAACTAGAGGAGGAGAGAGACTAACTAGAGGAGGAGAGAGAGACTAACTAGAGGAGGAGAGAGAGACTAACTAGAGGAGGAGAGAGACTAACTAGAGGAGAGAGAGACTAACTAGAGGAGGAGAGAGAGACTAACTAGAGGAGGAGAGAGAGACTAACTAGAGGAGGAGAGAGACTAACTAGAGGAGAGAGAGACTAACTAGAGGAGGAGAGAGAGACTAACTAGAGGAGGAGAGAGAGACTAACTAGAGGAGAGAGAGACTAACTAGAGGAGGAGAGAGAGACTAACTAGAGGAGGAGAGAGAGACTAACTAGAGGAGAGAGAGACTAACTAGAGGAGGAGAGAGAGACTAACTAGAGGAGGAGAGAGACTAACTAGAGGAGGAGAGAGAGACTAACTAGAGGAGGAGAGAGAGACTAACTAGAGGAGGAGAGAGACTAACTAGAGGAGAGAGAGACTAACTAGAGGAGGAGAGAGACTAACTAGAGGAGGAGAGAGAGACTAACTAGAGGACGAGAGAGACTAACTAGAGGAGAGAGAGACTAACTAGAGGAGGAGAGAGAGACTAACTAGAGGAGAGAGAGACTAACTAGAGGAGGAGAGAGACTAACTAGAGGAGGAGAGAGAGACTAACTAGAGGAGGAGAGAGACTAACTAGAGGAGAGAGAGACTAACTAGAGGAGGAGAGAGAGACTAACTAGAGGAGAGAGAGACTAACTAGAGGAGGAGAGAGAGACTAACTAGAGGAGGAGAGAGAGACTAACTAGAGGAGGAGAGAGACTAACTAGAGGAGGAGAGAGAGACTAACTAGAGGAGAGAGAGACTAACTAGAGGAGGAGAGAGACTAACTAGAGGAGGAGAGAGAGACTAACTAGAGGAGGAGAGAGACTAACTAGAGGAGGAGAGAGAGACTAACTAGAGGAGGGGAGAGAGACTAACTAGAGGAGGAGAGAGAGACTAACTAGAGGAGGAGAGAGAGACTAACTAGAGGAGGAGAGAGACTAACTAGAGGAGGAGAGAGACTAACTAGAGGAGGAGAGAGAGACTAACTAGAGGAGGAGAGAGACTAACTAGAGGAGGGGAGAGACTAACTAGAGGAGAGAGAGACTAACTAGAGGAGGAGAGAGACTAACTAGAGGAGGAGAGAGAGACTAACTAGAGGAGAGAGAGACTAACTAGAGGAGGAGAGAGAGACTAACTAGAGGAGGAGAGAGACTAACTAGAGGAGGAGAGAGAGACAGAGAGACTAACTAGAGGAGGAGAGAGACTAACTAGAGGAGGAGAGAGAGACTAACTAGAGGACAGAGAGACCAGCTAGAAAGATGGGCAAGGTTGGCATTTCAGTTGTGTGTGTCATATGTGTAGGTGTGTGTGCCCTGTGTGTCATATGTTGGTCCAAACTGCAGGTAATATGTTAGTGTTGCATGTGTGTGTGAAGGTCCTACACACACACAGTCACAATATATGTGTATGTATGTTTGCATGTTCATGCCTACATTGGTTCTGCTTAATATTATATTTTTTAATGTGTCAGATCATCAAACAAATTTAAATATTAGTCAAAGACAACACAAGTAAATACAACATGCACTTTTACAGGAAGTTAAAACATAATTTAACTGTGGTTCATTAGCCATCTTTAGCCACACTCACGTCTCATTACTGCCACACCTGTTCTCAATTAAGAAATCACTTTAATAGGACCTGCCTGACAAAGTGAGGTAGACCAAAAGATCCTCAACCACTAGACATCATGCCAAAATCCAAGGACATTCAGGAACAAATGAGAAAAGGGAGTAATTGAGATCTATCAGTCTGGAAAAGGTTATAATGCCTTTTCTAAAGCTTTGGGACTCTAGCGAACCACAGTGAGAGCCATTATCCACAAATGCTGAAAACATGGAACAGTGGTGAACCTTCCCAGTAGCGTCCGACCAAAATTGCTCCAAGAGCACAGCGACTTATCCAAGAGGTCACAAAAAACACAACAACATCCAAAGAACTGCAGGCCTCCCTTGCCTCCGTTAATGCCAGTGTTCAGGACTCCACCATAAGAAAGACACTGGTCAACACTGACATTTATTTGATGATCTGAAACATTTAAGTGTGACAAACATGTAAAAACATAAGAAATCAGAAAGGGGCAAACGCTTTTTCACACCACTGTATATGTGTGTGTGTGTATTAGTGTGGGTGTGTACAAACTTGTATGTGTGTGTATATAACATATGTGTATGTGTGTATGTGTATAAATGCGTATTTGTGTGTATATAACGTGTGTGTGTGTGTGTGTGTGTGTGTGTATAAATGTGTATGTGTGCATGTGTGTGTTCATAAATGAGTATATAACATGTGTGTGTGTGTATAAGTGTGTATATAGCATGTGTATGTGTGTGTGTTAATAAATGAGTATATAACATGTGTGTGTGTGTATAAGTGTGTATATAGCATGTGTATGTGTGTGTGTTAATAAATGAGTATATAACGTGTGTGTGTGTGTATAAGTGTGTATATAGCATGTGTATGTGTGTGTGTTAATAAATGAGTATATAACGTGTATGTGTGTGTGTGTGTGTGTGTGTGTATGTGTGTGTGTTAATAAATGAGTATATAACGTGTATGTGTTTGTGTTAATAAATGAGTATATAACGTGTGTGTGTTTGTATAAGTGTGTATATAGCATGTGTGTGTGTGTGTTAATAAATGAGTATATAACGTGTATGTGTTTGTGTTAATAAATGAGTATATAACGTGTATGTGTTTGTGTTAATAAATGAGTATATAACGTGTGTGTGTTTGTATAAGTGTGTATATAGCATGTGTGTGTGTGTGTTAATAAATGAGTATATAACGTGTATGTGTGTGTATAAGTGTGTATATAGCATGTGTGTGTGTGTGTGTTAATAAATGAGTATATAACGTGTGTGTATGTGTGTGTGTTAATAAATGAGTATATAACGTGTATGTGTTTGTGTGTCTGAGTGCGGTTTCCTGTGAGGTGGAGCTGGCTGCCAGTCTGGTGATGAGCAATGACATGATTTTCCTGCTGTGAACTGGCCAGACCTGTGTGTGTGTGTGTGTGTGTGTGTATAGGTATGTGTGTGTGTGTGTGTGTGTGTGTGTGTGTGTGTGTGTGTGTGGGTATGTGTATGTGCGTGTGTGTCTTAGCGATTGGTGTCTGTTAGAAACAGGTTTAAGGAGGACATTTCCAGACTGACAGCTTGTAGGTTCAGCGTCTGTCAACACACAGCAAGAATGTGTGTGTGTGTGTGTGTGTGTGTGTGTGTGTGTGTGTGTCTGTGTAGGACAGGCAGTTGTGGGGACTGTGTGTGTGTGTGTATGTGTGGTGAGTGAGTCAGTGGGAGTGTGTGTGCATGTGAAAGATGTAAACGAGGTGAGATTGATACATTCAGTCTGCCTCAAACAGATACACATGCTGTGTGGTTTGTGTGTGTGTTTGTGTGTGTGTGTGTGTGTGTGTGTGTGTGTGTGTGTGTGTGTGTGTGTGTGTGTGTGTGTGTGTGTGTGTGTGAATGAGTGTTTGTGTCTGGACTACCATGGCAGAATTACAAAGACAGCTTCACCCTTAGGGGCAAACAAGATTATCTATAATTTTAGTGTGCATTGCCAGATTCCAGAGGGGTGTGTGTGTGTGTGTGTATGTCTGTGTGTGTGTGTGTCTGTGTGTGTGAGAGAGAGAGAGAGAGAGAGAGAGGGAGAGAGAGAGAGACAGGTAGACAAAAAGACAGAGAGAGAGAGAGAGAGAGAGAGAGAGACAAAGGGAGAGAAAGTAATAGCTGTTGTTAGAAAATGGTGCTGTACTAACGCACCATACTGATATTAACGGTGTTCTAACTCACCATACTGTTAAACAATTTTGCTGTTCTAATTGTCAGTCGAAACGCGATTACTTGATAGAATTGGTTAACAGACACACAGGTGTGAAATAACTAAAAAATATCCTGTGCATTTCTGATTTCAAATCAGGACACAATTAAGCTGTGTCCTTTGTAGTATATATAATTAAGCTGTGCCCTATTTAGTATGGAAAAATTAAGCTGTGTCCTATGTACAGTAGTATGCATAATTAAGCTATGTCCTGTGTAGTATATATAATTAACCTGTGCCCTATTTAGTATGCATAATTAAGCTGTGTCCTGTGTAGTATGCATAATTAAGCTGTGTTATATGTACAGTAGTATGCATAGTTACGCTGTGTCCTGTGTAGTATGCATAGTTAAGCTGTGTTCAATGTAGTATGCATAATTAAGCTGTGTCCCATGTAGTATGCATAATTAAGCTGTGTTCTATGTAGTATGCATAATAATAATTGTGTTCTATGTAGTATGTAAGGGGTAACATCCGACGAGGCGTGCATTATACAGTTTTAAGTCAACGAGGTGGAGCCTAAGAACTTAGAGACGGTTACAGTAGGTACGTACATTCTATTGGGCATTAATATGGAACGGTGCTGAAGTTTTAAACGTTTTTGCCAGAACTACTTTCAAGGCGTACATGATATACGATTTTACTGCATGCCTAGCAACCAATCAGAAAGCAGCACCACGTTCCAGAGGGTCATAAGCATAGTTAAGATGTGTTCTATGTAGTATGCATAATTAAGCTATGTCCTGTGTAGTATGCATAATTAAGCTGTGTCTTATGTAGTATGCATAGTAAAGCTATGTTCTATGTAGTATGCATGATTAAGATGTGTCCTATGTAGTATGCATAGTTAAGCTGTGTTCTATGCAGTAGGCTATGCATAGTTAAGCTGTGTTCTATGCAGTATGTACTTGTTTTAAACATCTTTATTTCCTATATCCAATAAACCCAGACAACATAAATTACATCATCAGGTGACATGATGGGCCGTGTGTTAAATGTTTCATCCTCCATCTCTTCACAAGGAACCTGATTTATGGATCTGTAGTGTCTGTGATATATGTGTGATATACGTGTGATATTCATGCAAGGCTGTGCTGTTATGCAGGCTATCAACACATTATGCTGCCTAAGGCCTAGTGAATGGCGGTCGTGGTGACAGTCCAGAAGGAAAACATTCTCAGTCATAGGCTTCTTTTTAGCTGTGTCACAAACAGAAAAACAATATATGTGTGTGTGTGTGTGTGTGTGTGTGCCACATGACAAAGTGTATGTCTGTGAATCTTCAAAAATAACATTGAGAGGGAGAGAGAGAGAGAGAGAGAGAGAGAGAGATAGAGAGAGAGGCAGTGTGTGTGTATTAGAGAGAGAGAGAGACAGTGTGAGTGTATGTGTGTGTGAGAAACAGCGATAGAAAGAGAGAGAGAAAGAGAGATATAGTGTGTGTGTGAGAGAGAGAGAGTGTATGAGAGAGAGAGAGATAGTGTGTGTGAATGAGAGAGAGAGAGTGATTGTGTGTGTGAGAGAGAGAGAGGATGTGTGCGTGTGTGTGTGTGTGTGTGTGTGTGTGTGTGTGTGTGTGTGTGTGTGTAAGAGAGTCAGAGAGAGGGAGAGAGTGATAGTGTGTGTATGAGAGAAAGTGTGTGTGTGTGTGTGTGTGTGTGTGTGTGTGTGTGTGTGTGTGTGCGTGTGTGCGTCTATGTGTCTATGTGTGTGTGTGTGTGTGTGTGTGTGTGTGTGTGTGTGTGCGTCTATGTGTCTATGTGTGTGTGTGTGTGTGTGTGTGTGTGTGTGTGTGTGTGTGTGTGTGTGCGTGTGTGCGTCTATGTGTCTATGTGTGTGTGTGTGTGTGTGTGTGTGTGTGTGTGCGTGTGTGCGTCTATGTGTCTATGTGTGTGTGTGTGTGTGTGTGTGTGCGTGTGTGCGTCTATGTGTCTATGTGTGTGTGTGTGTGTGTGTGTGTGTGTGTGTGTGTGTGTGTGTGTGTGTGTGTGTGTGTGTGTGTGTGTAGTAAAGCTGTAGTGCCTTGTGTTGTGGCGCTCACTTACAGAGAGAATAGAAACCAAACAGACAGCTGTGTATGTGTAAACACAGGCAAGGAACACTACACACACACACACACACACACATACATACACACACACACACACTCACACATGCATACACACACAGAGACTCACACATGCATACACACACACACATATGCACACTCACATGCACACACACACGCACACTCACATGCACACACACACGCAAGCACATGCACATTGACGCACATAGATACACACACACACACACACACAGACAAGCACAAGCAAACTGAGCCAGAAGAGCATTGACATAGAGTACACACACTCACTCTCAAGAATATTCAGACATTCCCACGCAAGGATAATTTTATACAACCACAAGGAGACAGTGCATCAGGGAATGTGCTGTATGGAAGCTAACACCTACACACACTCAGAATACATGTGCCGACCACTTGAGAATAAACATAGCCACACGCTAATGCACAAAC
>CM050221.1:41712500-41717500 GCA_027475355.1 Coilia nasus | reverse complement strand
TGTCTCTCTCACACAAATATGCCTTCTGTCTGTCTCTCTCTCTAACACAAATATGCCTTCTGTCTGTCTCTCTCTAACACAAATATGCCTTCTGTCTGTCTGTCTCTCTCACACAAATATGCCTTCTGTCTGTCTCTCTCACACAAATATGCCTTCTGTCTGTCTCTCTCTCTAACACAAATATGCCTTCTGTCTGTCTGTCTCTCTCTAACACAAATATGCCTTCTGTCTGTCTGTCTCTCTCACACAAATATGCCTTCTGTCTGTCTCTCTCACACAAATATGCCTTCTGTCTGTCTGTCTCTCTCACACAAATATGCCTTCTGTCTGTCTGTCTCTCTCACACAAATATGCCTTCTGTCTGTCTGTCTCTCTCACACAAATATGCCTTCTGTCTGTCTCTCTCACACAAATATGCCTTCTGTCTGTCTGTCTCTCTCACACAAATATGCCTTCTGTCTGTCTGTCTCTCTCACACAAATATGCCTTCTGTCTGTCTCTCTCTCTAACACAAATATGCCTTCTGTCTGTCTCTCTCACACAAATATGCCTTCTGTCTGTCTCTCTCACACAAATATGCCTTCTGTCTGTCTCTCTCTCTCACATAAATATGCCTTCTGTCTGTCTCTCTCACACAAATATGCCTTCTGTCTGTCTGTCTCTCTAACACAAATATGCTTTCTGTCTGTCTCTCTCTAACACAAATATGCCTTCTGTCTGTCTCTCTCTAACACAAATATGCCTTCTGTCTGTCTTTCTCTAACACAAATATGCCTTCTGTCTGTCTCTCTCTAACACAAATATGCCTTCTGTCTGTCTGTCTCTCTAACACAAATATGCATTCTGTCTCTCTCTCTCTCTCACACAAATATGCCTTCTGTCTGTCTGTCTCTCTCACACAAATATGCCTTCTGTCTGTCTGTCTCTCTAACACAAATATGCCTTCTGTCTGTCTCTCTTACACAAATATGCCTTCTGTCTGTCTGTCTCTCTAACACAAATATGCATTCTGCCTGTCTCTCTCACACAAATATGCCTTCTGTCTGTCTGTCTCTCTAACACAAATATGCATTCTGCCTGTCTGTCTCTCTCTAACACAAATATGCATTCTGTCTGTCTCTCTCTCTCACACAAATATGCCTTCTGTCTGTCTGTCTCTCTCACACAAATATGCCTTCTGTCTGTCTTTCTCTCTCACACAAATATGCCTTCTGTCTGTCTCTCTCTCTAACACAAATATGCCTTCTGTCTGTTCTCCCTAACACAAATATGCATTCTGTCTGTCTCTCTCTCTCACACAAATATGCCTTCTGTCTGTCTGTCTCTCTCACACAAATATGCCTTCTGTCTGTCTTTCTCTCTCACACAAATATGCCTTCTGTCTGTCTCTCTCTCTAACACAAATATGCCTTCTGTCTGTCTCTCTCTAACACAAATATTCCTTCTGTCTGTCTTTCTCTCTCACACAAATATGCCTTCTGTCTGTCTGTCTCTCTAACACAAATATGCATTCTGTCTGTCTCTCTCCCTAACACAAATATGCCTTCTGTCTGTCTGTCTCTCTCACACAAATATGCCTTCTGTCTGTCTCTCTCACACAAATATGCATTCTGTCTGTCTCTCTAACACAAATATGCCTTCTGTCTGTCTCTCTCACACAAATATGCATTCTGTCTGTCTCTCTCACACAAATATGCCTTCTGTCTGTCTCTCTAACACAAATATGCCTTCTGTCTCTCTCTCTCACACAAATATGCCTTCTGTCTGTCTCTCTCTCTAACACAAATATGCCTTCTGTCTGTCTCTCTCTAACACAAATGTGCCTTCTGTCTGTCTCTCTCTCTAACACAAATATGCCTTCTGTCTGTCTCTCTAACACAAATATGCCTTCTGTCTCTCTCTCTCACACAAATATGCCTTCTGTCTGTCTCTCTCTCTAACACAAATATGCCTTCTGTCTGTCTCTCTCTAACACAAATGTGCCTTCTGTCTGTCTCTCTCTCTAACACAAATGTGCCTTCTGTCTGTCTCTCTCTCTAACACAAATATGCCTTCTGTCTGTCTCTCTCACACAAATATGCATTCTGTCTGTCTGTCTCTCTAACACAAATATGCCTTTTGTCTGTCTGTCTCTCTCTCTAACACAAATATGCCTTCTGTCTGTCTTTCACTCTTTAACACACAGGCCTGCACACACACACAATCAAACCACTGAACAAAACAAAAAATGCCAGTTTCACCCAAACGTCCATCAGAGCACACACCACCTCTATCCATCAGAGCACACACCACCTCTATCCATCAGAGCACACACCACCTCTATCCATCAGAGCACACACCACCTCTATCCATCAGAGCACACACCACCTCTATCCATCAGAGCACACACCACCTCTATCCATCAGAGCACACACCACCTCTATCCATCAGAGCACACACCACCTCTATCCATCAGAGCACACACCACCTCTATCCATCAGAGCACACACCACCTCTATCCATCAGAGCACACACCACCTCTATCCATCAGAGCACACACCACCTCTATCCATCAGAGCACACACCTCCTCTATCCCACCTCCCCCCTAATAGGATCTCCACCTTCTCCAGTCAGCTTTCTCTCTCTCACCACTCTCAACACTAAAAATGGTTTAACAACAGCTATTACTCTCTCTACCTCTCTCTGTCTCTCTCTCTCTTACTCCCTCTCTCTCTGTCTCTTTCTGCCTTTCTCTTTCCCTCCCTCTCTGCAAATGCAATCCAAGGTCTACTTTACTGATTAACAGAAAAATGGCCATTTGGCCAGAGCATCATCCACCACAGTCCTCTCTGGCATGAGGCGGTGTGTGTGAGACATGCCACCAGGGACGCAGGCGGGCGCCTCGCTCCGAGTGTGTTTTCTACGGACGCCTTGGTCGGAGCGAGTGTGTTTTCCATGGGGTCACGGATGTTAAGGGCGCTCTAGCGCTCACACAGGAAGCCAGAATGTGGGGATGAGAGGCCGCGTGGCTCTGGCCGCAGAGACGGTTGGACGTGACGGCGGCAGAGTGAGCGAGCAGAGTGAACACTGCTGTTCTGTATTCTGCCACTGAAAAAAAGACATCTCAGTAGACCGCCTTACAGCTTGGGCCACAGGAAAAACAGAAATATATCTTTTCAAGACAATGGGGTAGTGACAAGACAATTACGTAAATATGAAATCCTTCTTAGTGTTTCTTAGTACGTTTTTAGTTGTTAAGAGAGTAAAACAGACACAATTGATATCTGAATTCACTAAAATGGTTTATATATGACAATATATATTTCTGTGTGTATCTATTTTTCTAGGCTACAGTCTTGTTGGAAGTGTACAGGTAAGTGTATTTATAGGTAAACATTATTAACTGATTCTCCTACCGGGATACAAGCATCCACTTGGTGTAATGTGATGTAATGTAAATACAGAACAAAGCTAACTTCAGCTAAGCTAAGATAACTTCAGCTAAGCTAAATTAACTTCAGCTGGCTGACACACTAGTGTAACTAAGCAACGTGTAACTCTCAGACCTTCCTGTGGGGGCAGGATGTTATATCCTATATATGTATATTAAATGTAGCCCAGTTGCCACAATGCATCTAAACCGATGCAAAGTTACAGTATTTATCACCTGGCCTCTAAGCAGTTTTTGCAGTTTCCTGGACAACAGCTTGGTCATATACATCTTACATTTTGTTGCAATTTGTGTGTTTTCCTGCGAGTGCCTACAGGCTGATTTATTATGAAGTTATAAAGGTTTATTGTGCCATTAAAAATGTTGTATAAACATCCACCAACTTGCTCTTGTTACGAGGCCAGGGGGAGGAAGAGGAGGATGAAAAGGAGGAAGAGGAGGAGAAAGAGGAAAGAGGATGTGGAAGACGATTAGGAGGAGGAAGGCGAGCTGGTGAAGCAGGAGGAGTAGTAGGTGGGCAATGCAGTCAGCAGCTCTGTCCCTGGAGAGGAAGGAGTCAGCAGCTCTGTCCCTGGAGAGGAAGGAGTAGGCAGCTCTGTCCCTGGAGAGGGAGGAGTTAGCAGCTCTGTCCCTGGAGAGGGAGGAGTCAGCAGCTCTGTGTCTGGTGGAGAGGGAGGAGTCAGCAGATCTGTCCCTGGAGAGGGAGGAGTAGGCAGCACTGTGCCTGGTGAAGAGGGAGGAGTCAGCAGCTCTGTGTCTGGTGGAGAGGGAGGAGTCAGCAGCTCTGTCCCTGGAGAGGGAGGAGTTAGGAGCTCTGTCCCTGGAGAGGGAGGAGTCAGCAGCACTTTGCCTGGTAGAGAGGGAGGAGTCAGCAGCTCTGTGCCTGGTGGAGAGGGAGGAGTCAGCAGCTTTGTCCCTGGAGAGGGAGGAGTTAGCAGCTCTGTCCCTGGAGAGGGAGGAGTCAGCAGCTCTGTCCCTGGAGGAGAGGGAGGAGTCAGCAGCACTGTGTCTGGTGGAGAGGGAGGAGTCAGCAGCTCTGGTGGCAGGAGTTGTGTGCTGTCTGCGCTCGGCACTGAGGTACAGCCTCACAGCGCTGCATTCTCACCACTGGCACTGTAAAATACAGCTCTACACCGGACAGACACAAACACACACACAGACACACACAGATGGAAACACACAAACATACACACACAAACGCACACACACACAAACACGCACAAAAGCACACACACAAACACAATCACACACACAGACACATACACACAAGCACACAGACACAAGCACAAAGACATACACACACTTACACACACATGCTAACATACACACCAAAATACTCAGATACACATACACACACATACACACACACACACACACACACACAAACACACAGCAGGGATGTTGGTGAAATATCACATGTCCAGTGAAGCCATACTGTGTGTCTGGATGTTGTTTGTGTTCTGTCCGCCATAACCCATTGCTCTTATGTCCAGCAGTGGGGTGCTCCCCTCTACAAGCCACAACCACATCAGCATGGATAAAAACACACACTCTGTACATGCTGTGTGG
>CM050221.1:41697500-41702500 GCA_027475355.1 Coilia nasus | reverse complement strand
AGGTGCATAAACACTAAGATGCAAGTCTTTAGCAGCAGGTGCATAAACACTGAGATGCAAGTCTTTAGCAGCAGGTGCATAAACACTAAGATGCAAGTCTTTAGCAGCAGGTGCATAAACACTAAGATGCAAGTCTTTAGCAGCAGGTGCATAAACACTGAGATGCAAGTGTTTAGCAGCAGGTGCATAAACACTGAGATGCAAGTCTTTAGCAGCAGGTGCATAAACACTGAGATGCAAGTCTTTAGCAGCAGGTGCATAAACACTGAGATGCAAGTCTTTAGCAGCAGGTGCATAAACACTGAGATGCAAGTCTTTAGCAGCAGGTGCATAAACACTGAGATGCAAGTCTTTAGCAGCAGGTGCATAAACACTGAGATGCAAGTCTTTAGCAGCAGGTGCATAAACACTGAGATGCAAGTCTTTAGCAGCAGGTGCATAAACACTGAGATGCAAGTCTTTAGCAGCAGGTGCATAAACACTGAGATGCAAGAGGTTAGAGAAGAGAGCTCTGCACACTGCATATTAGCAGCCACTCAGACTTAAAACTTGTGTGTGTGTGTGCGTGTGTGTGTGTTTTATATGTGTGTGCATTCATGTGTGTTTGAATGCCATGTGGCCACACTGTGGGCAGTGTGAGCAGCCAAGTAATAGTACATTTATTGACAGGAACTGGGTAAAAACAGAGAACAAACAGCGTAGCTGACTAAGCTAGCTAACATTACTTCATTAGTTACTTAGAGATGCAAACTCAATGATCTGTATGGCTTCCTTGCAATCCTTGCAAAATTTAACCCTTAAGGCAGTCCAATGTGCCTTTATTAATTACTTTTTGATATCATCAGTATTGTTTTATGACATAGTCACAGTGTCATAAAGTGTTTGTGAATGTATGTGTGTGTGTGTGTGTGTGTGTGTGTGTGTGTGTGTGTGTGTGTGTGTGTGTGTGTGTGTGTGTGTGTGTGTGTGTGTGAGTGTGTGTGTGTGTGTGTGTGTGTGTGAGTGTGTTTGCGCGCATGTCTCTGCATTTACTTATACAGCTATATATTGATCACAGTTTTGAGTGCCATTCAAAACATTTTTTTTATGTTTTCCTATCTAGAGTATCAGGGCTGCTAGGACGCATATCAAGGCTGCTAGGACTCATGTAAAGTGGAGCTGCTAGGACTCATGTACAGTGGAGCTGTTTTGTGATAAAATGTTAATAAACAGTGATAAATGAACATGTCAAACATTTAGTTAGTATGTTTGTGCTGACCAATCATAATCGTTACCCAAAATGAACAAAATTACTTTGTTTCATAAAACACATTTATTTTTTATAGCTGACTTGTGGAAGACTGTAGGTATCAGTAGCACATGCATCCAAGGGTTAACACACACAGAGTATAGTTAACACACGTGCACACACACACACACATTCATATATACCCCCTTGTACAGTATACACAGGCACACACACACACACACACACAGCACATTTGAAAACTCCTGCTTCTGTGACAGCCCCTGAGTAGATCTGTCCCTGCTCAGTGTCATCGTGATCCGGTTCTGATCATGGTTCTAATGGGGCCTGTGGCGGGCGGTACGGAACCACACCACATCCAGATCCAGACCCCCATCTCCCTTTGGTTCCACCAGAGGAGCATGACTCTGGCACATTCACCAGTTACACTCTGGTGTTTACTGTTGCTATGTGTTCATCGACTGTATAAGGCTGTTAATATACAGTCTATGTGTGTGTTAGTATGTTTGTCCGTTATGTCTGTTAGTCTATTTGTCTGTTATGTTTGTTAATGTGTTTGTCTGGTATGTATGCTAGTCTGTTTGTTTGTTGGATGAGTTTAGGTGTAGTTTGTTTTTTTAAGTATTTCGTGACTTTTTTCTTGTTTCCATGTTAGTTTGTCCCATGGTGAAATGTAAACTGTTGGCAAAAATGCTGGTTATTAAGCACATATGAGATATGTTTATGCTTACATGTACATATTTTTGTTTTGTTACGACCCTGTGCCAAGGCCGCATTTTATTTACTTGTGCATTTGTGTGTATGTTTGTATTTATTTACGCATTTGTACATATCCCGCCTGCACACTGACTGGGGCTGAGGCACACATCTGGATCCTCTTGGGCCTGTGGCCACCAGTCTGCCACCACACCACATCAGAGGGAGAGAGAGGGGGAGAGGGGGGGGAGAGGGGGAGGAGAGAGGGGGAGAGAGGGAGGAGAGGGGGAGAGGGTGAGAGGGGGAGAGAGGGGGCGAGAGGAGAGAGAGAAGGAGAGAGAGGGGGAGAGGGAGGAGAGAGAGGGGGAGGGAGAGAGAGAGGGAGAGGGAAGAGAAAGAGGACAGAGGGGGAGAGAGAGGAGGGGTTAAGAGAGGGAGGAGAGGGAGAGAGAGGGAGAGGGAGGGAAAGAGAGAGAAAAGGAGGCAGAGGAGAAGAGAGAGAGGAAGAGGGATAAAAGAAGACAGAGAAAGAGGGATAGAGGAAGGGAGGGTGAGAAAGTGAGGGAGAGAGTGGAGGGGCAAGTTAAGAGAGACAGGAAGAAAGGACGAGTGGAGAGAAACAGAGAGAGAGGGGAGAGAGAGAGAGAGAGAGAGAGAGAGAGAGAGGGGAGAGAGAGAGAGAGGTTTAAAACTCCTTTATTAAATCATAATCAGACAATTCCACAACTTCCCCATACCACATCAACTACACCATTCACAACCCTATGTGCATTTTAAAAGCTGCACCACCCTAATCACACATTTAAAACCACTGTGCCATCAACAGCAACATGGCACAACCCTCCCCCCACCCCCCACACAGCCACAAAACCATCCATATCATCAATTAACTTATAATACGCATATTCAATTTTCACACGAGCAGCCACCATCCCCTTGAAAACCTCCACGGAATCACATAAACCAGCACCCAGTAGTTTATGTTTACGAGTTTTCCAAATAGCCATTTTAGCTGAGCTCATCAAGAAATTCAATAAACACACTTCATTTCTCTTCTTTGCACTGTTCACTTGCCCACTAATAAAGAACCTGTCAGGAAAAAGTGCCCCCAAGTGTCAAAACCCACACTTTGAGAAAATCAAACCTCCCAACCTCCCACAGTTCAAAAACAGATGGACAACAGTTTCATCCCCCCCACAAAAAGGACAGTCTCCCCCTACTGCTGGATTCAGGTGCGCCACGTGTCTGTTTGTACAGTAGCTATAGCCCCGTGAACGAGCCTCCATTGCTGTACGCTTTTCAATTGGAGACTTATAGAAAGACCTCCAACAACCCCTCAACGAGAAGTCTGGCCCAAACACTTCTGACCACCTCCACCCTGCTTCTCTCCTCAGCACAGACTGATACTGCACTTTCTGCACACGTCATGTACAGGACTTTTTTGTTAACATCCTGAAACAGCCTTGCTTCTGGAACGCCAAAGGCACCCAGGTCCTCTCCGTGGTCCTCCTCTCTCCCCTCCACCGCAGGTAAGACAATCAGAGAAGGACAATGATTGTCCCTTTCCCATCCGGCTGTTGACAGTAATCCCAGGGCTTCTCTGCAGGCCCCAGGCAGCACCGACTTCACCTCTTCCAGCACCTTATACATAGTGATGTTGGAGTGGACGCCAGTCCTCTGCTGCAGCGCACCTGTGATTGTCCAGCTGCCCCCCATCTCTTAAGTGTGCCAGTACAGAAATGCCAGCCCTCGCCAAGCAACTCCTGACACTGGCAGACGCCATAATCCAGGTCCTCAACAGTCTGTTATAGAACAAGGGTTCTCCCATGATCCACTCTCCTACCTGCGTAATCTCCCTACTTACCTTAAAGGCCATTTCCAGGCCTGCAACATTGACCTATAGTAGGGAGTCAGCTTGCACAGGTCCAACCCATCGAGGTTTACAAGAAAAAGTTGCTTGTCATACCCCATCTGGGTCGCCCCTCTTAGCAGACAACAGCCGGCCACAGTCCACGCCAGGTCAGTACCATACAGCAGCCTCTGCGCTGCCTGCAACCGGAAAGCACACAGATGACTGCTCAAGTCCACCAGACCCTGACCTCCTTCCCAAACAGGCAGATACAGCACCGGCGCAGGAACCCAGTGTTGTCCTGACCAGAAGAATGCAAACAGTCTGCTCTGTAACTCCTTGACCAGCTGACTGGGGGGTTCCAGAACAGTCAGTCTATGCCACAGCATGAGGCAGCCAGGTTATTAATGACCAGGACCCTACCCCTGTAGGATAGCTCAGGTAATAGCCAATTCCATTTAGACAACTTGGCAGACACCTTCTCCAGCATACCCTCCCAATTTTTGTGAACATATTCCTTTGTGCCCAAAAACACCCCCAAAAATTTCAGCCCCTCCCTATCCCATCGTAACCCCCCCGGAGAGAGAGAGAGAGAGAGAGAGAGAGAGAGAGAGAGAGAGAGAGAGAGAGAGAGAGAGAGAGAGAGAGAGAGAGAAAGTCTGTAGAGCATTCTATACATTATACAAAACCCTAAACAAATACCAACCACGTATTAAAATTTGGATAAAAATATTCGATGCCATCATTGCACCAATCCTCCTATATGGCTCAGAAAGTTGGGGGTCCATCATTACTTCTTTCTAAAAAACCATGAGACAAAACTGTAATAGGAACTCTACACACAGAAATGTGTAAATCCACTCTCCAGGTAAACAGGAGTACACCAAATAAGGCCTGCAGGGCTGAGTTGGGTTGTTTCCCAATGTCCCTGGCCATCACCAGAAGGGCAATAAAGTACTGGATGCACTTACAAAAGTCAAACCTCATGAATTAGGACCATAAAGCTCTGCTCATTAACACCTTAGAGCCACAAAAAGACAGCCTTGCACATCTAATCAGTAATAGATACAAATTCACTGATATCAACTTAATTAATCTGAACACAACCCACAAAAACAATAAGATAGCTTATATTTCACAATGGCACGATGAAGTTCGTTCGAACAGAAAATTGGACTGCTACATTAATTTAAACAGAAAATACCAATT
>CM050221.1:41687500-41690000 GCA_027475355.1 Coilia nasus | reverse complement strand
TCTCTCCCTCTGTCTGTCTGTCTCTCTCCCTCTGTCTGTCTGTCTCTCTCCCTCTGTCTGTCTGTCTCTCTCTCCCTCTGTCTGTCTGTCTCTCTCTCTCCCTCTTTATGTCTGTCTCAACCTCTCCCTCTGTCTGTCTGTCTCTCTCTCCCTCTGTCTGTCTGTCTCTCTCTCCCTCTGTCTGTCTGTCTCAACCTCTCCCTCTGTCTGTCTGTCTCTCTCTCCCTCTGTCTGTCTGTCTCTCTCTCCCTCTGTCTGTCTGTCTCAACCTCTCCCTCTGTCTGTCTGTCTCTCTCTCCCTCTGTCTGTCTGTCTCTCTCTCCCTCTGTCTGTCTGTCTCAACCTCTCCCTCTTTATGTCTGTCTCTCTCTCCCCCTCTGTCTGTCTGTCTCAACCTCTCCCTCTGTCTGTCTGTCTCTCTCTCTCCCTCTCCTCTGTCTGTCTGTCTCTCTCTCTCCCTCTGTCTGTCTGTCTCTCTCTCTCCCTCTGTCTGTCTGTCTCTCTCTCTCCCTCTCTGTCTGTCTGTTTCTCTCCCCCTCTGTCTGTCTGTCTCAACCTCTCCCTCTGTCTGTCTGTCTCTCTCTCTCCCTCTGTCTGTCTGTCTCTCTCTCTCCCTCTCTGTCTGTCTGTTTCTCTCCCCCTCTGTCTGTCTGTCTCAACCTCTCCCTCTGTCTGTCTGTCTCTCTCTCTCCCTCTTTATGTCTGTCTGTTTCTCTCCCCCTCTGTCTGTCTGTCTCAACCTCTCCCTCTGTCTGTCTGTCTCTCTCTCTCCCTCTTTATGTCTGTCTCTCTGTCCCTCTGTCTGTCTGTCCGTCTCTCCCAGCTCAGACGAGGGACTTTCCCTCCCTCTGCATGTTCATGGAAGACCGCCACATGTCATAATTTTGTAAGACTTCAATATAGAGTTTAATATTGTGCTTTTATTTTATTTTCAAATGGAAAAATTGGTCTCAACCCAACTGATTGTCATGAAATTAAAGCCCATAAATGTCAGATTCTGAGGACACAGTATATACTGGATTACAACTGGGCTACATAGTTATACACCCAATTCCCCTCCTAAGCCCAGCATTCCAGAACTCCCTGGATCTCCCGAGCCAAACCCAACAGTGGCGCTGTGGCCAACAGCAGGGACACATCACTTCTCATCACATAACCTCTCTTTACTGTAGGGTCACCTAACTCATCTCTCTTTACTGTAAGGTCACCTAACACATCTCTCTTTACTGTAAGGTCACACACCTCTCTTTACTGTAACGCTACTTAACTTATCTTGCTTTACTGTAAGGCCACTGAACTCAAAATCTACCCGAGCATTCATGCAGAGGAACAAGTACAATGTTTTGGAATGGCCATCCCAGTCCCCAGATTTGAATATCATCGAGAATCTGCGGGATGACTTGAAGCAGGCTGTCCATGCTCGGAATCCTTCAAACATCACCTCAGAGGTTTTGCCAGGAGGAATGGGCCAACATACCATCATCCAGGATCCAGACACTCATTGGTGGCTAGAGAAAGCATCTACAGGCTGATATTTTTGCAAAAGGAGGCTCTACTAAATACTAATATGATTTTTCTATTAAGGTGCCCAAATTTATGCACGGGCCTTTTTTTTTGTTTTGGGGCATATTGCACTTTTTCTGTTAACTCAATAAACCCCATTTTACTGACGAAATATGATTGTGTTCATCAGTTATTTGATATATCAAAATTAAGTTGTGAATTAAAACACCCGATGATTGGTGAATATAAATAATGCCAATTGTCAAGGGTGCCCAAACTTTCTCATACCACTGTATACATGGAACCAAGGTCATGCCCCTTACCATGACACAATCATGTCCTGCCAATCATGACTCTGACCTCCAAATCCAGACAGAAGAGTTAAACCCTGACCTGCAATAATAATAATAATAATAATAATAATAATAATAATAATAATAATAACAACAATAATAATAATAATAATAATAATAATAATAATAATAATAATAATAATAATAATAATAATAATAATAATAATAATAATCTTTACTTGTATAGCACATTTCATACAAAGGATGTTGGATAAAACATAGAAATTTGACCTCTTTCTCTAATGTAGTGTACTGTAGTCGCCTGTTTCTAAACAAAATGTTGACTTTCCCAAGCAGAGCAAGAAGTGTGCAGTGAGCGGACTCACACCAACAGGTCCGTATGTTACCTCCTGTGTGTCTAACTTGGTCCACTGGGGGCAAGAATGAGTAGGACTCACAGTCCAAATGTCCTCATAAAACAACAAGGAGCAAAGCACAGCACACATGATCATGGGAATACTGTCCGATGTCCTCATCCATCCTTACCCACAATTTTAAGTGGCCACATAAGTTTAAGATTTTTCACCAATTTATATGAAATGATAGACTCTCTCTTAGAAAAATGATAATGATATAAAAGCAAATGTATTAATGGGTGGTTATCTGATTTTGGGTTTGATTAATTGCGTTGCTTTTTTCTCTGG
>CM050221.1:41677500-41682500 GCA_027475355.1 Coilia nasus | reverse complement strand
CACAGACGCACACACTCACACAGACACACACACTCACACAGACGCACATGCACACACACCCACATGCACACACTCTCACACATGCATACACCCAAAACACGTACATAACAGTACATACACACACACAATCTAAATCTCTACTTTTTTTCTCTCTCTCCTTTTTATTGATTTCTTGCTGGGCGTGACCCTACCAGTGTCGTGGTTCATCATAAGCTGAGCAGCCAGCAGTCCAAACCCCACTGCCTCCCTGCTCACAGACACAGCCCGCCTGGCCCAGAGGGGCTCTGAATGAGCTCTTGGAGCAGAAATACTCCACCACCAATCATCTAGTACCTGCCCCTGAGCGCCGGCACAATGGCGAGAGATTGAGTAAGAAATAACACATCCTCCCTCCTTGACGACTAATGAGATATCGTTGATGAGCAATGTGGGACTTAGGGCTGAAGTGTGTGTATGTTGTGTGTGGGTATGTGTGTGTGGAGGGATGTTGAGTGTGCATGTATGTGTACTGTATGTGCATGTGTGTGTGCAGCTAAGTTTTTGAAGGCAAAACAGCAGCACTAGTTAGCATCAGTGTGGTTGCCAGGATTTAGCAGTGACTGTGTGTGTGTGTGTGTGTGTGTGTGTGTGTGTGTGTGTGTGTGTGTGTGTGTGTGTGTGTGTGTGTGTATGTATGTGTTAGCAGAAGCCAGGACTGAACGAGGCTCCCAGAAAAAATGTTTTCTCAGGCAGGGACACAAGGCACTGGCTCTCCCACAAGAACACACACACACACACACACACACACTGGCCAGATGCTGATTGCTTAGTTCTGTTCCCCACAGTGATACGTTTGGATGTAAAACTGTACCGGTATGTTTCTGACGACACCAAATCTCTCAGCTCTGTCTTCTGTCTTTGATAGGATACCCGACACAGTCCCAACCTCGCTCCTCATGTTCTCAGAGGGTTCACCATAATTCACTACAATCACAATAACCACAGCACTTTCTTTAGGATTATATAATATACGAAAACACTGCTGACACACAATATACAAAAACAACATTTGTACAATGGTAGCAGGGTGAACTGCGGCCGGCTTTGTCTCCAGAGTCAACTGCTATTTGAAGCTGCTGCTGAAATCTTCCAGGGCCAAATGTGTGTGTGTGTGTGTGTGTGTGTGTGTGTGTGTGTGTGTGTGTGTGAGTGTGTGTGTGTGTGTGTGTGTGTCTGAAACTGTCTATGTGTGTGTCTGTGTGTCTGTGTATGTGTGTGTCTTTCTTTGTGTGTGGGTGCAAGTGTGTGTGTGTGTGTGTGTGGGTGTGTGTGTGGGTGTGTGTGTGTATGTTTTTGTCCTTTTTTCACAGCCATTACAAGTATGAACTCTGTCAGGGCCAAATGGGTCTGGATCTGGTCCTTGCAGGGGATAACTAAGTGATGGTATACTCGCTTCTCCCCGCCTTCCCAGCACCAGATCCGGAACCAAAACCCACCTTTTATGCTCGCCACAGAACCCATCCTCTCCATAGCTTCTCTCCATGAATAATTGGAGAAAATGATATTTGGTTCTGGCCCACGGAACCGTGCCAGAGTTGTTTCCAGAATCAGGATAAGGTCTGCAACTGGTACTTTTTCTGCAGTTACTGAAGCACTTATTTTGGACCTAGTTCCTGCAGAGGATAGATAGATCCTGGGGCCTTTTCAAAAGTCAAAGTCAAAAAGTCAAAGTCAGCTTTATTGTCAAAAAACCATATGCACAGTTTGCACACACAGAATTTGAAATTGCAATGCTCCCTAGGCCCACGGATAGTTCCTGCAGAGGACAGAAAGATCCTGGGGCTTTTGGATAGTTCCTGCAGAGGACAGAAAGATCCTGGGGCTTTTGGATAGTTCCTGTAGAGGACAGATAGATCCTGGGGCTTTTGGATAGTTCCTGTAGAGGACAGATAGATCCTGGGGCTTTTGGATAGTTCCTGCAGAGGACAGATAGATCCTGGGGCTTTTGGACCTAGTTGCTTGGGTCTTTTGGACCCGATTCCTGGGCTTTTGATTTCTGCAGAGGATAAATGAATGGTGATTGAAGGACTGTCATGCCTGTATCAATCTGGCAGCAAAACAAGTCCCACAGTAAAATGCTGAACTTTTATTGGTTCCTGGGGTAATCGGTCAGGTGAAATTACAGCTGTGGCTGCATGGGTTATAGCAATAGTTCTGACCAAGCTGCTGCTGTGTTGAAGCCTTGGATTTATGAAATGTGAGTCTAAACATTCTGAATCCGTTGCATCATTTGTCTCAGAGCCTGTTTTGTCGTCTCATTGCAGTTTTTTTGTAAGAATTTAACAGACTTTCTTTTTTTTACTACTTGTGGACATTGGGTTGCTTGATTTATTCTTTGTCAAGCCTTATCAAATACATGATTATATGTAGTTTTTGGCCATCTCCACTAACAGAACACTCGGGGCTGTCACACAAAGACAACCAAAACAATAATTATGTGTCCTTTTTCTGTAGCTATTCTTCTTTTCCCCAGGTTTATAGTTTCATTGTTCAACACTGACAGCGTCTGACTGTGAAGAGACACCAGGAAGAGATGTTGAATTTTGGCTCCTGCGATCAGTCTAACTGCCTTGACATTTATCATAATGGGGAAGGAAACAGAATCAATCAGTGGATTAAGGTCTGACATGAGATGTTTCTTGACTACATTCTTCTTCCTCTCTTTCTCTCTCTCTCTCACCTTCCCTCTCTCCACCCTTTTCTACTATAAGCCTGCCTACGAACTTCTACTTGATTATTTTCTCTCTAGAGTGGCAGTCTGGGTTTGCTTTCATTGACATGGTTGACTCTGGTTGTATCTTTATCTGACCAATCAGCTAACAGAGGGAGTGTTCATGAGCAATGACATTGACTTTGTGTGCTACATTTAAATTGTAATGCGTAGCCAGGCTAATTGCATACATCATGACCAGACGTTAGCGACTGGGTAAAGGTAGATCCAATTGTTTTAAACATCCACAGAGTCTACACCTAGCCTGGTAAACCAGCCCCTCACACTTCAATTCATTTTGTACAGAGGGTCTGGCCTTGCTGCCATTGACCTTCATGTATTCGGACCAAGTGAAGCCGAGCCAAACAGAGGGAGTGTTCATGAGCGATGACATTGACTTTATGTGCTACATTTGAATTGTACTGCGTAGGTAGGCTAATTGCATACGTGATGACCAGACATTAGCGATTGGGTAAAGGCAGAGCCACTTGTTTTAAGCTTCAGCAGAGTCCACACCTCCAGGAAGAAATCGTTTGTCAATGCAGCAAGCCAAACCCTCTGTACAGAATAAAATGAAGTATGAGGGGCTGGTTTACCAGGCTAGTCTACACCCCCAGGAAGACATTGTTCCTCAATACAGCACAGCCAGACCCTCTGTATGAAATGCAGTGTAGTACGAGGGGCTGGTGTACCAGGCTACTTTTGATGTACTCCTCTCTGTGACCTTCCAATCTCTAGAAACGTTACATTTATGTCCCAGATAAGGATACGCTTCATGGAATTCATGCAGGCGGGTTCATTTTTGTGTCAGTGGTAAAGCAGGGTGTTTATTTGACTTTGATTGATACTATCTATTTCACCCAGTGCCTCTCTCATCAGCAGTAACACAGTTGAAGTAAACAGTAGAAGGCAACCGGACAGCATATGTACAGTGCATTCTGCCTGAAGCGCCTTACATTGGATGGCTTACATTCATCCATTCACTGATGTCTCTGTAGATTCTCATTCATCCAGGTCATGGTAGTCATGGTAGTTGTGCCTTGTCCAAGAACTTGGAGACCTTTTCTATGATGTCTGCTGGTAACAGAGCTGTCAGTTGTTAAAAAAAAATCTGGTTGCCCTTATGTGCATCCGTGGTGAAGTGCACCTGTCGTACCCTTTCGCTAAGGAGTTGTGACCTGTGTAGAATTTGCTCTGCTCTGTGGCCTCTGACAGTGGACCCAAGGCGTAAGCTTTTTGGGACCAGTCCAGACTGTCTGCATCTGAGGTTGAATTGGAGTTGATTCCTGTAGTCTGCTCCCTTCCCCGAGATCTTTTCATACTCCTGCACCAGTGGAAGGGTGTTGCTCCCAAAGTGCAAGGCAAGATGTCTGTGTAGATTGTCATTCATCCAGGTTATGGTAGTCAAAGGAGCTAAGTTGTAAGAAACTGGACCTGCTAAACACAACTGAGTATCACTCCAAGATGAACAACCTACTCAGCGACACAGACACCTAAATGAGACTTACAAGAGAGCCAACCAACAGCTACAAGAAAAAGGTTGTTCGCTGCCTACAAGACCTGAAACATGCGGAAACCATTGACCAACGTATGTACTACCGACTCTACCCAGGAGAAACTATGCATGCAAACTACGCACCATGCATATACAGTATGGGCTTCCCAAGATTCATAATGAAGGGGCCCCTCTCAGACTGATTGTGAGCAGCAACTCAGTCACCTACAACATTGACAAACTCTTGGCAATGATTCTGTCCACTCTGATAGGAAACACCCCACATCACATCCAGAACTCCATGGAGTTCACCAACAAGATCAGCCAACAGGTCTACAGGAAACCCACACACACCAACCAATATCTACTCCTCGACTCTCATCACCCATTAGAACACAAACTAGGTGTCATCAGAACCCTACAACACCAGGCGAACAGAATGAAAATAGAAGGAACATACACACATCAAACAGGCACTAACAACTTGTGGTTACCCCAACTGGGCATTCGTCAAGACTGACAGAAGACAGGAAAAAGAAACCAGAACACCGACTGACACTAAGAAAAACAACAGAAGGAATCACATGGTAGTGCCCTACAGTATGTATCTGGTCTATCTGAAAAACTAAGTAGAATCTCCAGCAAGCACAACATCCCAGTATACTTCAAGCCCAGCAACGCCCTCAGACAGAGACTGGTGCACCCCAAGGACCCAACCCCAACACAAAACCTCACCGGTGTGGTTTATGCAGAACA
>CM050221.1:41662500-41667500 GCA_027475355.1 Coilia nasus | reverse complement strand
TGTTGCACACAGCCTAACCCTGTCAAAAGTACGCCAGACCTACACTATGACACACCTACAGTATGACACACACACACACACACACACCAAGTCCTCACTGGCATGACTGATTGATTGGAACTCACATAAAGACGGTATTGTTTCCGATCTGATAAAAAACTGATGCGCTTCAGAACTGATGCACAGGATGTGAAGTTGTCTAGCCATTTCCACTTTCTATTTTCTTACTTTGGATGTAACACAGAGAACACAAACCGAGAAGAGAACACAAACCGAATCTGTTCCAGACATCAGGCAGACTCGTTGATTACTTAAAATATTTGCTTGTAAAATTATCTGAACGCCAATCTAAACCACTGAGAATTTCAAAGACTATACTATCATCAAGAACATTCCTCATCATCAGCGGTGGTCGGGCACGGTGACCTCCATCAACGCCGCAATAATCATAGTAATAGCCCGGAGCACACCGCGACCCTCGGGGCTTCTGGCAGCACGAAGCTGCTCTGATGGCATATGGTAAAATCCTTAGGAGGCCCCTGGAAGAGTGTCGCCGTCGTTAGTGGCGCTACATTTTTTCTTCGGCCTTCAGAAGGCGCGTCTGGAGTTCTTGCACTGGCCTGGGCTCCCAGGGAGCGTTAGCTCACCGGTGGACCGAGGCCAGCTGGAGATGTTCTCGGCGGTCGGTCAGCGTTTGGGGAGCCGTGGGCGCTTTGATTTGCTGGAGGAAGGCTTGGGAACCAGACTTGCACAGGCCCAAGAGTGCAACTAGCATAGAGCCGCTGAGTGCGTATATCTGAACATGTATAAAAGACGAGGGAGAGAGACGAGGGAGAGAGAGGAGGAAGAGAGAGGAGTGAAGCACCATTTGAAACAAAAGTTAACAGGCGAGTTCCCTGTAAGTGTCCAGCATTTAAATAAACAAATAATCTCAGAATAGGCTTCACCATCTGTGTAAAATGTATTCTTTTAGTACTATTTATGCATTTGCGTTGTCAACCGGTCTTATGGTTTGCTCCGGTTGACAACGCAAGACCGGTCAACCGGTCTTATGGTTTGCTCTGGTTATGAGTTCCTCACATTTCAGATGGATAAATTCCGCTCTGGACCATTCTCTGGTGGGGAAGAGTCGCGGGCTTACCTACTCCACTTTAACGCACCTCCAGAGCCTCCGAGCGCAAGAGGAGTTTCCCAGCATCGTAAATTCCGCTTCGATAAACACAGAATCCTGCTCGGTTACGGCCCGGCTCTTTAACCTCAACGGCACATGCGATACACTGGTGCGAACATGACATTTGCCCATTATTGGAACATGCGGTCACTTGTGGATATCGATGGTAACTGGTTTATGTGGTATGGCAGCCTATCAGCAGGTGTAGTTTGGCTCTACGCGTCTTAAATGGTTTACCTCGCAAAAATATGACATCTTGGCTATATTTCCCTACCGCACTATTTGGCCCGGGTTCAGAGTCCTCTCTCAGGACGGAATCGTGAATGCAGGTGCAAGCACACCCAGTACTTTGATAGGAGCACAGCAGCTTTCGACACTGCTTAGTTACTAATGACACAAGTGGAAGCCGGAGGGTTTTGTGTGATTTGTTTTCATTTGGGGAGATCGTTGTTCCTGCTCCATTGTAACAGATGAAACGGTTTGGCTGCCATGCCTGAGTCGGCTTTAGATAACAAAGCCGTAATAATTCTCTAGGCACAAAAGTGACACACACTGGCGGGCTTCATGTTGTTGGAGTAGACTATCCCGATTTTATGGGGCTCCTGTCAACAAACCAGACTTAAAAGATCATATTAGAGTAAGACTAGGTGCAATGTGCAAGTTACAGACTGTATAGCTATTTTGTACGGTGTTCTTTGTAGTCATGATAAATCACAGTGTATTTAACTTTCAGATTCTGAGGTTTGTATAGGCTTCGAGGTGAATTAGGCTTTTATGTTGAACATGTAGTCGCTAATTCATATTTATTTTGTGTGTGTGTGTACTGTGTGTGTGTGTGTGTGTGTGCGTGTGTGCGCGCGCCCCCACGCGCGCGTGTATTTCGGAGAGGCAGGGGTATGTGTGGTGAAGTGTGAGATTGAGAGGAACAAGTACTAGTGACTCTCCGCAGTGTGTGTGTCTGATGGAAAGCTGTTTATTTTCAAAGGTGTAAGCGTTCGTGATTAAGTGTTTTGTAGCAAACCGCATGTCCACTGTGTGAAGCCCAAAAGAAACAAGACGAAAATGAGTGTGCCATAGCCAGACTAGCATCAGCTCACTTCGGCTGCATTGCTCTGATCTACGGCATGTGGTGCCAGATCCATACCCAGTCATTGCCAGAGCCAACCTGCATGAGATATATAATGGGGTTGTAGCCAACCTGCATGAGATATATAATGGGGTTCTAGCCAACCTGCATGTGGGATATATAATGGGGTTCTAGCCAACCTGCATGCAATATATAATGGGGTTCTAGCCAACCTGCATATGATATATAATGGGCTTCTAGCCAACCTGCATAGGATATATAATGGGGTTTTAGCCAACCTGCATGTGGGATATATAATGGAGTTCTAGTCTAGCCAACCTGCATGTGGGATATATAATGGGGTTCTAGCCAACCTGCATGCAATATATAATGGGGTTCTAGCCAACCTGCATAGGATATATAATGGGGTTCTCGTTGGCTCCTGATAGCTCTCCTCTCTCGGTGCAGACAACACCACACCACTGGCCCGCCCTGAGGGCTACACTGACCTAGTGAGTGAGTGAAGGATGAATGAGTGAGTGAGCCCCCCTCTGTGATGTTAGCCCCAGTTTCTACCTCTGTCTGTGTAATAACTGTGTGTCCGTGTTCAGTCTCTGTGTGTAATACCTTAAGTGTGTGTGTGTGTGTGTGTGTGTGTGTGTTGAGTCTCTCTGTATGTAATACTGCAGGTGTGTGTGTGTGTGTGTTAAGTCTCTCTCTTTCTCTGTGTAATAAGTGGGCCTGTGTGTTGGGCCTGTGTGTAATAAGTGGGCCTGTGGGATGGGTGATGACTGAGCGGAGCAGTGTCGGGCCAGGTCCCGGGTCAAAGGTCGGCAGCGCTAATGAAAGGCTCAGACTGGCTGTGGTGTGGTAGAGCTGCGATAAGCATCATCAAAGCATCTGCAGTCGGCTGGCTCAGGAGAGGCCATCCGCACACATCTCCAGCAAGACAGCAGTGTCTGTGTGTGTGTGCGCGTGTGTGTGTGCGTGTGTGTGTTTGTGTGTGTGTTTATTTGTGTGTGTATATGTGTGTGGGTGTGCATGAGTGTGTGTGCATGTGTGTGTGTGTGTGTGTGTGTGCGTGAGTCTGTGTATGTGTGTGTGTGTGTATGTGTGTGTGTGTATGTGTGTGTGTATGTGTGTGGGTGTGCATGAGTGTGTGCGTGTGCGCGCGTGTGTGTGTGTGTATGTGTGTGTGTGTGAGTCTGTGTCAGTGTGCGTGAGTCTGTGTATGTGTGTGTGTGTGTGTGTCTATGTGTGTGCATCCAGTTATTTATTAATTAGCGGTGTAGTGATTAAATGCCAGGGCTGACACATGTTCCTGTGCCATGATGGCTGCTGGCTCTGCGGTGGGCTTCCATGACTCCGTGAGACGTCTGACGGGAATAACATCCCAGGAATGCCGGAATGTCCTTCACAACCCCCAGGGGCCAGCACAGCAGAGCGAAGTGCAGGGAGCCCATGCAGGGCAGTGGAGAGGATTGTGGGAATACAACCTTCAGCCATCACATGCTGATGGGCTTTTATATCACCACAACATGCGAAAAGTGTGAAAAGAAACTTCCTAGTGACAGAATCGATGATCAATATGGGATCAGTTTGCAGAACTGTAACTGTGTGTGTGTGTGTGTGTGTGTGTGTGTGTTTGTGTCATGTCCCAGGCTATGTTGAGGGTTCGTCTCTGTACCCCTTTGATCCGCGGTCCGGTGCCATGTCCCTGGGGAAGGGTGTTGGGGGCTGGCCTCCCCTGGGGAAGGGGGTAGGGTGGCCCCCGAGGGACACACAGTGCCACCATATGTTGAAGCACCTGCACCACGGGGCCCGCATCACCGTACAGATGCCCCCCAACATTGAGGGCCACTGGGTCTCCACCAGGTCAGTCTTCAAACATCTATCTATCTATCTATCTATCTATCTATCTATCTATCTATCTATCTATCTATCTATCTATCTATCTATCTATCTATCTATCTATCTATCTATCTATCTATCTATCTATCTGTCTATCTATCTATCTGTCTATCCGTCTATCCGTCTGTCCGTCTGTCTGTCTGTCTGTCTGTCGGTCGAAGTATGTATGTATCTATTATATACAGTAAGTTATCATCATCATCATTATTGTAAACGTAATTGTCTCTTTGTCTGTTTCCATGGAAGCTGTGAGGTGCGTCCTGGGCCAGAGTTTGTGACCCGCTCCTACCGTTTCTACGGCAACCACACCTTCCAGGCGCACCAGTTCTACTACGCGGACAACCACTGCACAGTGCCGTCACACACGCTGGTGGCGCGCGGGCGCCTGCGGCTCCGCCAGGCCTCGTGGATTGTCCGCGGCGGCACGGAGGCCGACTACGCCCTGCACAGCCTCCACCTGCTCTGCCACACACCGGCCGTCGCCCGGGAGATCACGCAGCGCCTCGAGCGCAGCTGCCACAGCTCCTTGCCCGCAGGGGCGGAGCCTGAGCATGCGCGGGAGCAGGAGGCGGAGCTGGACGAGGGAGGGGTGGGGCTAGCTCTGGGGCCTGGGGGGCCGGGCCTGGAGGTGGGTGTGAGCTACGAGCTGCTAGGCGACGAAGAAAAGGGGTGCGACTGCGCGCGGGCGCTGAACTTCGCCATGCACGAGCTGCAGCTGATGCGTCTGGAGCGGCAGTACCACCACCACAACCTGGAGCAGCTGGTGGAGGAGCTCTTCCTGGGGGACATACACACCGAGCCCGCCCAGAGGATGTACTACCGGCCCTCCAGCTACCAGCCCGCACTGCACAA
>CM050221.1:41645000-41655000 GCA_027475355.1 Coilia nasus | reverse complement strand
GCAGCCCTCGTTTTTGGCTTTGAGGATATATTTAACACACAACAAGGCCATAGACCATGGCTAAACACATTTTCATTTGGACTCACATTCTCAAAACCTCGTCAGGCAAATAACAGCTCATAAACACCATTTCTATTTCCTCAGAGGACATGTTACTCAACGGCAATAATCACGACAGCTGGATAAATGTCCTGTTTCATGCTTAGATGAAGAACTTTGCTAACAAAAAACATGTCCTGAGTTCGCGAAGTGATCTCGAGATTTACCTCGCGATTTGTCTGACTCGTAGTCGGCAGGGGAGCAGAACCACAGTCATGGTCTTACGTTTAAATGCTGGGCGGGAGAGGGAAGACAGTTATGTGTCCCGTCATGCCTCCAGGGCTTAGACTGTAGCGGAGATGTGCAAACGACAGAAATTTAATAAATGTCCCATGCAATGTTTGTCTGTTCAGGGATTAGCCGACAACCACACATGCTGTGTGTGTGTGTAAATGTGTGTATGTGTGTGTGTAAATGTGTGCATGTGTGAATGTGTGTGTGTGTATGTGTGAATGTGTGTATTTGTGCTTTTGTGTGTGTGTGAATGTGTGTGTGTGTGTATTTGTGTTTTTGTGTTTGTATGTGTGTGTGTGTAAATGTGTGTATGTGTGCGTGTATATGTGAATGTGTGTGTGTGTATATGTGAATGTGTGTGTGTGTGTGTAGTTGTGTTTTTGTCTGTGTATGTGTATATGTGTGTGTGTGTGTTTGGGTTTGTGTGTATTTGTGTGTGAATGTGTGTATGTGTGTGTGTGTGTGTGGGGGGGGGTGTATTTGTGTTTTAGTGTGTGTGTGTGTGTGTGTGTATGTGTGAATGTGTCTGTGTGTTTGTAATATTGTGGTGTCTCACACCCCTACATGGTTCTCCTGTGTCCTATAAATTATGGCATCAATTTGAGGCGAAGCCAGCAGGTCGTCTGGATTTCAAACTTTAGCATTCCTGCGTACAAACGAGCTGTTTGTCTGCAGGAAGCGTTGGCTGATGGATCGTTCTGACAGCACCTGCTGGAGCAACATCTTGAATATTCAATGCTGACTAGTTGCCATTTGGATAGGAAAACATAGGGAAACATTAGCTGTGGTTTTGCCATTATATTAATGTTGTGTTTATGGGTGCATTCTCTTCTTTCCTGTTTGTTATATTTATGTCTGTTTACTTGTTGCAACACCTGTTCTGCAAATGCACAAGAAGTGTCTACAGAACATAACAGCATCCTGCAATGAGTGAATAAAGTAAACTGCAATTAGCAAATTCAGTAAATATCTAAAACATGAATCAAATGACGACCTCAGTCAGCTTTATTGTCAATTCTTTAAATCTGCTAGACATACAAGGAATCAAAATTATGTTTCTTACTATCCCGTGCATAGACAAGACAGGACATTAAACGTTAAACATTAAAGTGCAAGATAAAACAATATGGTATTTGTGTTCTTACCTATCCTGAGTGTAATATGTAACCATATCATAGTAAGTAACATTTTGCCTGACCACTACGGTAACCCCAGATCAATAAATGAGCTAATTATAAATAAACTGTGTTTAGAAGGTGCAAAAACGGTGCAAAAAGTCATATAGTGCAAAGAATATGGTAGACATATGGTAGACAGTGTAATATGAAACATTATCATAGTAAATCACATTTTTCCTAACCACTGACTAAATGACAGACTAATATTAGTCTCTTTCTCTGTCGTTCTTCACTGTCTGTCTTTGTGTTTTGTGCCACGCAGAACCATGACCAGACCTGCCTGGCGTGTCGTATCGTCTCGCGGGCAGACGAGGCCCACCCGCCCATCCTGCCGCAGCGCGTGGAGCTGGCGGTGGCCCTGCACGGGCACTGGGTCTCGCAGCGCTGTGAGGTGCGGCCCGAGGTGCTCTTCCTTACCCGCCACTTCATCTTCCACGACGACAACAACACCTGGGAGGGGTACTACTATCACTACTCCGACCCCGTGTGCAAGCACCCCACTTTCAGCCTGTACGCCCGCGGGCGCTACAGCCGAGGGGTGGCCTCCACGCGCGTCATGGGAGGCACCGAGTTTGTCTTCAAAGGTGGGTGGGTGTGTGGGAGAGTGACGGAGAATGGGGTGTAATGGGTAGTTTTACACACACACCATGGCTCTCACATGCAGCAATGTGGTGTATGCGCACGTGCGTGCGCTCATACACACGCACACACACAGACACACACATACCTGCACACACACACATACCTGCACACACACACATACATGCACACACACGCAGACACACATACACACACACACACACAAACACACACACACACACCCATGCGCGCACACACATACACACACATACACACACACACACACTCCCTTTTCCTGATTCTGGGCTCCAGACCAAGAATCCTCATGCTTTTCTCTCTCCACCTCTTTTTATTGCTGTCTCCTCACCTTGTTCTAATATATTCCTCTTTTCTCTTTCTCCACCCCCCTCTGCTAACACACTCTCACTCCTATCTCTCTTGATCCATCTGCACCCCCACCTCTCCCTCTCTCCTTTGTCTCTCTCTCCTTCCCCTCTAACCCAGACTCCCTGTTGTGCTTTAGGCTCTTCTCATTCCTATTCTTATTCCACACCATATATTTCCCAGAGAAATCTCCCACCTCTTTTTTCTCTCCTTTTTCTCCCTCCCTCTACACCCCCCTCGCTCCACCCTCCTGGTTTTCCTCTTCCTCTCTCTTTACCTTCTCTCGTTCTCTACCCTCCTACTCTCCTGCGTCCCCCTCTAGCTGTCTTAACCCAGCCCCAACCCCAACCCAGCTCACCCTCAAACCCAGCTCACCCCCAACCCAGCTCACCCCTAACCCAGCCCATCCCCTCTTTCTCTTTTTCCCCATCATTTCTTTCTTTCTTTGTCTTTGTTTTTGTCTTTGTTTGTGTTTTATTTCCTTTCTTTCTTTCTTTAACTTTTTTTTCTGTCTTTGTTTCTCTCTCCCTCTCTCTCTCTCTCCTCCAATGTAACTCATCTTCCCCTTCTCCCCTTGTCTCTCCTTGTAGTGAACCACATGCGTGTGCGTCCGCTGGACATGGCCACCACGTCCCTGTTGAACGTGTTTAGCGGTGACGAGTGTGGCCCGCAGGGCTCGTGGCGGCTCGGCGTGGAGCAGGACGTGACGCCGACGGGCGGCTGTGTGGCATTGGGCGTGCGCCTGCCCCACACCGAGTACGAGCTGTTCCGTCTCGAGGAGGATGCCCGTGGCCGCCTGCTGCTCTTCAACGGCCAGCGCCCGAGCGACGGCACCAGCCCCGACCGCCCACAGCGCCGTGCCACCTCCTACCAGACTCCCATGGTGCAGTGCAGCGGGGGTGCCGGCATGGAGCACGACAGCCGTCGCCAAGGCAACCACGCTGAGGAGGAGGACGGAGAGGGGGAGGAAGAGGAGGGGGGCGGGCGCTTCGCCGAAGGCAGGGGGGGCAGGGAACAGGGTGTAGAGGGGCGGCGTGGGCGAACAGATCACCACAGGCGGGCAACACAGCCACTGAGTGGTGGGGTCGCAGGGCATCGGCATGGCAACCTGCAGGCGGTGGTCCTGGCTACTGTGACGGTGCTGTTGGGTGTTGGCATCCTGGCGTGAGGGGATGGAGAGGGTAAAAGAACACTATAGGAGGAGAAGAGAGGTAGATATGCAGAGCAAGAATAGAGGACATAGGTGTGAACTTCGTCAGAAACACACATACACCCACATACACACAACAGGTGTGCACACACAGACTTGACTCTATGCAACAGGTGTGCACACAGACGTGACTCTGTGCTGTCGACCAGGCATGGCCTGAAGTGGCCTCGCAGACATCTGCTTTATTTCAGCTTTGTTTTAATTTGACTGTTTGTTTGTTTGTTTGTTTGTTTCCCTGTGGTCTTAAAAAGATGCTAAAGACAGATGTGTGCGATCCTCTTCTCTCCTTACCCAATGGCCACTCTGGCACCACACACAGCCACCCACACAGCTGATCAGTCCAGCAGCAGATAGAGAGATCTGATGGAGGGATCTATCAGGTCTATCTGCCGATCTAGTCTTTCTCCCTTCCACAGCCCCCCTGCTGTGCTCTCAGCTGCACTTAGTGCCACCGCAATTTACCTGCGCACACCTGCAGCACACCTGGCCATTCCAAATACCTACCCCCAACACCTGAGTGTGTGTCCATCCCCGCACAGCTGACAGCTGGGCACATGACTGCACACCACACCAGGTGAAAAGCAGGGTCCATACACATCTGATTCCACAGTCAGCTATATGCAGTGGTTTGGCTAGCATAATACAATGACATTGGGCTAGCATAATGCAGTGACGTTTGGCTAGCATGTTGCAGTGGTGATTGTGAAGCTGATGAAGTTCAGCTAAAGACCTCATGGAGGACAATTCTTAGGACCCAGGGGCTTCCCGGAGACCTTCTCCCTTACTGATGCTATGGTGACTGTGATTCCCTGAACTGACACACAGCTATGCAGTACAAATGGACTACTACGCCGGGGAAACAACTAGTTATTACATTACCATATGAAACCTTCTTCAGTGCACGCGCACACACGCGTACACACACACTGACCTCCAGCTGTTTACTGTACAATGGCAGTATTTGTGCTCCTTACTGGAAAAGCCTGTTTTCCAAAGACCTGTTTGTCAACAGTTTTCCTTAAGTGCCTTATTTTGCTGATACAGATGTCCTCTACCCTGGCGAGTGTGTTGGTGAGGGCGTTTAGACTGTTGTGGACTGCTGTTGGCAGGAGTACCGGCCCAGGACAACTGGTCCCACCAACAGCACTGCAACCATAAGACTGAACAGGAATATACAACTGTGGCATACTATTGCCTGACGCGCATATAAAGAAACTGTGTGCCAGTCAGTGGAACTGTATTAAGTATACTGGACTGTATTCAGTATACTGAAATGCACTTAGTGCTGATGGCAGAACTGTGTGTGTGCATGTATGTGTGTGTGTGTGTTGTTCTTTGCAGGCCAGTAGGCCTCTGGTGGTGGCATGGTGTGTTATATGTTCTCAGATGTAGATTGTAGAGAACAACAATGCGCACGCCACACCAAACTGTGTTTTGGATACTTAATGGCTGACCTGTGTGTTACACAGGATACACACACACACACACACACACACACACTTACACAATCCTAAAGGCAAAAGTTGTACAGGTCAGCTATTTTATTCATTCTTTTTTTATTCTGCAGCACACACACACAGAGATGAAAGATGTAGTGTTAAGGCATGAACACACACTCATACTCACACAAACGTAATGCACCTGGGTCACAGGTGTGAACTTTGAACACACACATACACCCCCACACACACACACCTTATGGTACATTATAATGCGTAAATGGATTCCTAACCATGTACAACATTAAACATTTGACATCGTTTCATTGTCCCGCCTCCTTTTCTTCCTCGTTTTGGGTCTTATCTAATCCACACGGCAACAGTTGCCATGGCGGCAAAACAAGTCCAACACAAGCGCACTGGTTTTTAATGCTGTTTATTAATTTTTATGTTTTTTTCCATGTTTTTATTCTGAAACTCTGGATAGCAAGGGACAGGAGGAAGGAGGAACACAGAGGCTGTGTGCAGTCACCTTACGGCTCAGTAAGGGCACAGCTTCAAAACAAAAGCGTGAATCATTAATAATCATAATAATAATAATCATAATCATAATCATAATAACTGTAACAGTAACAATGACAGTGATAATAAACATCTTGCGTTGGTAGTGTTAGGGAGGAGAGTTCAGAAGTACAAAAATAAAAACAATGCGAAGAGGCACCCCAGTCTCTGGTCGGCCTGGCAACGTACCCACAGAGCGAGGGAGAGAGAGAAAGAGGGAGAGAGAGAAAGGGAGAGAAAGAAGGAAAAGGAAAAAAAATGTCACAAAAAGCAAAAAGTGTGAAACAAAGTGACCTATTAGTGCATGGACGTGCTATAAAGTTTTAGGGAAGAACTGTTTCGCTCTCCTTCTCTCCTCTTTCTTCTCTCCTTTTTCCATCCCTTCATTTCTTATTTCCATTCATTATATCCATCTCTCACTCTTACTCTACTTATTACAGTGGAAGTTTCTTTTCCTTTTAAAAGAACTTGAAACACATGACACTGTTGTGCCCTCTAGTCTGACTCAAATAGAACGAGGGATGAAGCCACATTTCAGTAAGGAGAACAGGAAACAGAAAAGAAAGTGAGAAATTGACTTTTTTCACCAACAGGAAGAGGGACGTACTTTCTCTCTTTCTCTCTCTCATGCGCTCTCTCTCTCTCCGTCTATCTTTCTCTCCTGCGTTTGGAGGACAGTTCATCACTCATTCCTTGAGCATCTCTGTCTCTTCTTACTTAGAACGACTTACAGACAGCACCTCTTGACCCCAGAACACACAGTAAACAAGCACACACACAAACAAACAAACAAACAAACATAAACTAAACGTGACAGGAATCACATCCTCTCTCCTGTGAGCATGATCAGGGGCTGGCTGCTAAGCAACCAGACCAAACAGACTGTGTGAGGGCGGATGGGTGTGTTTGAGTGGGTCAGCACAGCATGTGTGTTTGCTTCACCAGAATGTGTATCAGTAGCCAGTGTGTACAATGTTGATGTAGTGTGTGTGCATAGAAGACATGTAGTGTGTGTGTGAGAGAGTGTTTAGTGAAGTGTAAGTGTAGTGAGTGTGTAAAGTGACGTATACATGTAGCATGTGCGTATGTGACTTTCAGGCGGGCCACATCACAGGTAACATGGCAGGCGGGCCACATCACAGGTAACATGGCAGGCGGGCCACATCACAGGTAACATGGCAGGCGGGCCACATCACAGGTAACATGGCAGAGTATGATAGACCACTCCAGCCCTTATAAACTTCCCAGCATCAGACTGACAAACAGACGGACAACAGGCACACATTACATACACACACACACCCACGCACGCACGCACACACACGCACGCACGCGAGCACACACACACGCACCCAAGCACACACAGACAGCCTCCTGTCCCTCCCCTAGCCGCACCTACAACACGAACTTGCCCAGGAAGAACCCGATGAAAATGGCTGCTATGACGACAAGGAGAGAGGGGAGGGAGCTGACGGCTGACTCTCGGCCAATCAGAGCACTGGCATTGGACATGACGTTCTCTGACCACATGGGCTTCCTCATCCTCACGCCGTCATCCTGCTGAGAGAGCACAGGGCATCAGTCAGTGTGTGTGTGTGTGTGTGTGTGTGTGAGTGTGCGTGTGCATGTTTCAGTGTATACTCCTGTTTATTAGGGTGGGTGAGTGTGTGTTTGTGTGTGTTTTTGTCAATAAGTACTGTTTGGGATGCTGTGTTTGTGTGTGTACATGTTTGTAATAAGTAAGAATTCCTGTTCGGAAGGGTGTGTGTGTGTGTGTGTGTGTGTCAGTCACAACCCCATACCTTCAGTTGTCGGTTCTCCTCGGACAGTTTGCTCATCTCGGACTGCAGTCTCTTGCAGTCTTCTAGAAGCTTCCTCATCTCCGTGTCCTCCCCCCCCAGACCCCCGCCCCCTCCTCTGGGTACCGCTGGCCCATCCACTCGGGACGAGTTCAGCACCGCCGCCGGCTTCACTGCATCCACCTCGTGCTGGAAACACACCCACACACACACACATATACACACACACACACACACACACACACACATAAATACACACACATAAATACACACACATACACACACACATACACACACACATACACACACACATACACACACACAGACACATAAATACACACACACACACACACACACACACACACACACACACACATACTGTACACACAGAAATACGTGAGTGTGACTTAGGAGATACACAGATAGAGAGTGTGGGAAAAGGAATGATAGAGAAGAGAGCTATAGAAAGGTGAGAAAGGGGAGAGACACAGAGAGAGAGAGAGAGATGAATAGAGAGAGAGACATAGAGAGAGAGAGATGAATAGGGAGAAAGAGAGGGGGAGAGAGAAAGAAAGACTGATAAGGGGAGAGAGAGATGGATAGGGAGAAAGAGAGGGAGAGAGAGATGGGGGAGAGAGAGAGAGATAGGGAGAAAAAGAGGGAGAGAGAGATAGGGGGAGAGAGAGAGAGAGATAGGTAGCGAAGTATAACCATTGGAAAGACATTAAAGTGAAAAAGCAATGATTAAAGGGAAAAAGTTAAACTGAGGTGGACATATTAAGACGATAAGAAGAATTGAACAGACAGAAAGGCGATAATGAAAGAGATATAGATTAGATCATGAAAAGGAGAGAAAGAGAGAAGGAGAGAGAGGGAGAAAGGGAGAGGGAGAGAGAGACAGAAAGAGAGGTAGAAGGAGAGAAAAAGTTGGCGTGACTTCAGAAGGCTCCTACTATAGTTAGGTGCGTAATTAGCTCTTCTAAAGTCTGACCCCTAACCTGACCTCTGTGACCTCTCCCCTCTGACTCTGAACAACCTGCTGCCTGGTGTGAGTGCCTGCCTCAGTGCTGAGAGCCACAGCTGCCTGCAGAGGAGGATTTAAATTGAGGATTTAAATCCAGAACAAGAAGAATGCGTGAAGAGTTTTATTGAGTGGAGAGACGTTATTGGCCTATTTCCTAGGGGTTTTGGTAAAAGCTTAAATTACCAAGCAGTACTGATTGGTTGAAGCAGAACATATCCGCCCAACGTGGAGCAAACACATGCCAATGCTGATGTTTCAGACTCTTACACAAAGTGAAAATGGCTGATGCATCAGGCTAGTGCATACCCATGGCTGTGTGTGTGTGTGTGTGTGTGTGTGTGTGTGTGTGTGTGTGTGTGTGTGCGCCTGGGAGTAAGTGGGAGTGACCACCACACACATAGACCTCACACAGTGGGAGTGACTGAGTGAAATAATGTGAGTGTGTGTGTGTGTCTGTGTGTGTGTGTGCGAGTGTGAGTGTGAGTGGACACCATTACTCCAACAACCCAGACGGCTTAATAGGAACATAAGTCCAATGACGTAACTGCACATTATCCAGTGTGATGCACACCTACACTGTACACCTGGCCACCTGGAGTAGTACTGTTTCTAATCACTTCCACGAACTGTAGAAAAACATATTCTGGTGCAGTGTGTTAATTTACAAGCACACACACACACATTCCTTCTCACTCTCTCTTACACACACACACACACACACACACACACACACACACACACACACACTATTTCTATCTCACACACACTCACACACAATGACAAATAGAACTCTTACCACTTTATCGTTTTCAGAAGGCATTTCAAAGACACATCTCAGCTTAGAGTCCATGAGGTCTTCTGGTCGTGCATCTCTCCACTGACACACACACACACACGCACACAAACACACAAGGATGAGAGAGAGGGAAAGGCATGTTACTCATCAGAGTCAACTGCAAGCAGCTGGTCTCCGTTTCACACACATAATGCACACAGACTGCATACTAACACCCACCCACACACACTCAATCACACATATGGTCCAATGCATGGTCACACACACAGCCTGTCTTTCTCTCACACACACATTCACACAGATACACTAAGTCCGAACCTCTGGTCAGAGTGTTCCGGGGGGGGGAGTGATGAGCTACTTCACTCACCCTCTTGCCCTCTACCACAACAAATCAGTTTACAACGATGAGTGTGTGTGTGTGTGCGTGCGTGGTGTGCGTGCGTTTGTGTGTGTGTGTGTGCGCGTCCGTGTTTGTGCGTGTGTGTGTGTGCGTGCGTGTTTGTGTGTGTGCGTGTGAGTAAGTCACCCACTCAGTCTAAACAAACCCACATCTGTCAGTGCTAAGACAGACAGGCTAACTGTGTGAAGACTGGCCTGGCCTACTGTTCCCTCTGCGCACATTGGGAATACTGTAGTGTCTGCCACCAGCAGATGAGCCCAGTGCTGCAATACTATTAAGCTAATCCTGGCTCAGGCC
>CM050221.1:41557500-41640000 GCA_027475355.1 Coilia nasus | reverse complement strand
CAACAGTTCAGCCGCGTGGGCGACGGAAGTTGAGGAGTGTGTGTACTGCACATCCCAGGCACCGTGGCAACGCAGCCTCACCTTGGCAACGCAGCCTCACCATGGAAACGTGTTCTCACCTTGGTGTTGTGGCCTCGTGCACAGGAAAAGGGGCATTTGCAGAAGGCCTTGAGGAACTTAGGCATCCCCTGGATGGTCAGTGGTGCATATGTGCATGAGTATGTGTGTATATGTGTGTGTGTGTGTGTGTGTTTACCGAAGATAAAGATGCCGCTCCATTTACTCTACTTCTCCATTCAAGAAGATGCAGATGAATAACAATCTAGTTTGGCACTACCAGGAGTGTGTGTGTGTGTGTGTGTGTGTGTGTGTGTGTGAGTGTGTGTGTGTGACCCCGTCCTCCTCCTCCTCCTCCTCATGAGGAAGAAGTGCATGAGTGACGATCTGTGCTGGCAGAGGCGCTGACTCTTCGTGGCCATTCCAGTATTGATTCTGGGTGCCGCAAGCGTAGCGAGCAGGGGTTCGGTGTCCAGATCACTTTCCTGGAAAACTCAATCAGGGCGGGCCGAGGAGGCCCGCTGGCTCCGGTGGGGAGGGACATGAGGCCCTTAGCCTGCATTAGTGTGTGTATGTGTGTGAGGCGTCTCTAGGCCTGCCTTACTGTGTGTGTGTGTGTGTGTGTGTGTGTGTGGGAGGGGTCTCTGGGCCTGCATTACTGTGTGTGTGTGTGTGTGGGAGGGGTCTCTGGGCCTGCATTTGAGTGTGTGTGTGTGGGAGGGGTCTCTGGGCCTACATTAGGCATTGGCATACATCAGGTGTCAGGGTAGCTGGCATATTATACAGCTGCCATTGGCTCCAGAGTATGGCAGTAGCAACTTCTGCTAGAGCATGGTAATGCTGTCATGAACGCCAACACAGAATAGAATAGAGTGGAATAGAATAGAGTGGAATAGAATAGAGTGGAATAGAATAGAGTGGAATAGAATAGAGTGGAATAGAATAGAACAGAATAGGATAGAACAGAATAGGATAGGATAGGATAGGATAGGATAGGATAGGATAGAATAGAATAGAATAGAATAGAATAGAATAGAATACTAAAAGCCCTCTTCTGCTCTGCCCACCTAAATATTAAGCTCAACTCCTTGTGGAGCATACTTAGGGAATAAATGCCCATTGCCATGGAGACTTGGGTGGGTGGGCCAAGACACACACTCTCCCAGAGCCAGTGGCCTTCTCAGCAGCAAGGAAAGCATTATCTTTCCTCTGCAGGTGTGAGTGTGTGTGTGTGCCTCGGAAATGTTTGTATGTGTCTATGAAACGGATCTATGGAAAGGATCCCTCTCCCAACCCCACCCCCCACCCCACCCCACACACACACCCCCCTGAAATCACAATCACAGGAATACTCCTCTCCAAGACTCTTCAAAGGAAAGAGTGTGTGCAGGGGTGCTTAAGTGTGTGTGTGTGTGTGTGTGTGTGTGTGTGTGTGTGTGTGTGTGTGTGAGGGGTTTGACCAGTAAGAAGGCTTGTAACTGATACCCTAGAGGTAAAGTTAAGGTGAAGGCCTCTAGCATATTCTCGTGCCAATTCAGCCCTAATGGCCATCTATGCTGCTCCGTGTGTGTGTGTGTGTGTGTGTGTGTGTGTGTATTTTCTCCTCTGACTGTCTGAGTTTGCGTGCATGCATGCATGCATGCATGCATGTGTGCGTATGTCTGCATGCATGCATGCATGTGTGTGTGTGTGTCTGCATGCATGAATGCATGTGTGTGTGTGCGTTCTGTACTTTGTCCTGCCATCTACTGTAAAGATAAGGCACTGCTCCTGGCCACAGACTATTTAGAGAGCTGTCTTTCCTGCTCAACTCAGAGATAACATTACTGACAACAGGAGTTGCAGTCCCACCCACTACACTCGTTCCACACGTATGATTGGTACTTCACCATTACAGTGAGAAATCACACTTCATTCAGTATTGTTCAGTAGGGCTGCACAATATATTGAAAATATTGTCATATCGCAATATACAATATCGTGATATACATATCGCAAAGCATGGCCTAACTGGAATAAATAGAACATTACTGTAAGCTGTTTCACACTCCACATATGAAGATATTTGGGAAATCAAATGGAGTCCTACTGCCCTTGATATCCACCCCCATAGGCTGTGCACTGACTATAGCCTAGTGGTGAAAATTAAGCTGAAAGATGTTAAAACTACAATTAAACATTTATCTCAAAACATATAGCCATTACAACATTTAGCAATGTTACCGCATATCGCACAATTTTCAAATGTCGTGCGAACCTATTGTTCAGTGGCGGATACTGCTATTTCAAGTAGCATTTTGGGAGTTAGACAGCAGTTTGATATAAGTTCTCAAATAGCAGTTGGAGAATGCATTTTGAGTAGGCATTTCTAATATGTGATTTAAGTATGCATACGCATGCTCATATTTTGCTAGCATTACACCAGGCTTATGTGCTTAGTGTGCGATCTGATAGCTCTGTTATATTTCATCAGGTTTCACTCCCAGTGTGCGATCTGATAGCTCTGTTATATTTCATCAGGTTTCACTCTGTCTCGCAGGTGTCCTCTGTCCTCGACTACGCTACTTATGTCACTATGGTGTGTGTAAACGCACCACTCTATTTTTGAGTTGCATATTTTGTCTGTGTGTGTGTGTGTGTATGTGTATAAGTTAGTCAGCGAGGGAGTGTATGTGTATGTGTGCGTGCGTGCGTGTGTGTATGTGCATGAGTTAGTCAGCGAGGGAGAGTATGTGTATGTAGTGTGTGTGTGCATGTATAGATTCGTGAGTGAGGAAGAGGGAGAGAGAAAGAGAAAAAGAGAGAGTGTGTATGCGTCCGTGTGTGTTTACGTACAAGTCAGTGAGACAGGAAGAGAGACGGAGAGAGAGAGTGAGAAAGTTGTGTGTGTGTGTGTGTGTGTGTGTGTTAGCGGGCTTAATGGCAGGATAACACCCTAAAGCAGTGTGTGGCATGGTCCTTAAGAGGCACCGGCTCCTCAATCTCATTTCCACGTTTAAGCGCATCGCACCCTTCCCTTCCCACATCAGGGCCAAACACAGGCATCAAGGCTCACTCTGTGTGTGTGTGTGTGTGTCTGTGTGTGTGTGTGTGTGTGTGTGTGTGTGTGTGTGTGTGTGTGTGTGTGTGTGTTTGTGTGTGTTGAAGGCTGTGCACAGGCGTCAGGGATAGTTTGGATTTTACAGTGGGAGTCACACTAAAGAAAACACTTCTGATGGCTAAGCCCTCAGCATTATACAAACCTCTATTATTCACTCACACACACACATACACAGACACACACACACATACCCTCTCCCTTACTCTCTCTCTCTCTCTCACACACACACACACCCTCTCTCTTACTCACTCACACACAACCTCACTCACTAACACACACCCTCTCTCACTCACTCTCACACACAGTCTCACTCACTCACACACATCCTCTGTAACTCACTCATAAACAGAAACAGTCTCATGCTCTCACACATTCTTTCTTATTTACTCACACAGGCATTCTCAGTCCCTCACTGACTCTCACTGCTGCACACATGCTTTCCCTCATTCCAACCCTGTCACTTCCACGGTTTCTTCTGCCTGTGTGGGTTTCTGTCAGAAAGCAAAAGAGCATCTAAGTGGGTCACAGCGAACTCCCAAACCACCAGCTGTGGCGAAAAGAACATTATGGGCCTGGGGAGTGAGTGTGTGCTGCACACACACACACACACACACACACACACACGGAGACAGACAAGCCCTGCTGAGACTGATAACACATCACACTCAAGCAGTCAAGATTAGAATGTTTGCTCATTCCGCCACAATGCTTAATATGGAAACTATCGCCATGGTAAACAAGCCGTCTCCACGGCTACAGCATACCTCTGGTTAGTGGTGCGAGTAAGGTGTGGAGGTCACACACGCCCCTGTGAATGCCTGTTTGTCACCGGTGCAGCTCTTTAGCCTGTGCCTTAGAATGCGTGTGGTGAGAGCTACACATCAAAGGTCTGCACAGCACTGCTATTGCCATCTCAGCACAACAACCAATCAAATTACACCCTGCTCCTGACACCGTGTGTTCATTGGCCAACACTGTTCATGGGCTATGGCCCAGGACAGCTCACAATACTTTACATACACAGCAGAGTGAAAACATTTACATTTCTTTACTCTGAGATTTTACAAGCTATTTAAACCATAAACGCAAACATGGAGCATTTCACATGAGTGGTATGTAAATGCTTCATACTTGCTGTGTATTCAGGGTGTGTAGTGTATGAACTCCACAGTTTGTTTCCCTCAGAAAAGACTCTGATTGGACAGCTGGAGCAGCGTGACTTTACTGAATGGTCAGGTGGAGCTACACAATAATATCGCCCCTCTCAGGCTATCACCAATCTGAGGCTAATATCACCACTATCAGGCTAATATCACCAACCTGAGGCTAATATCACCACTGTCAGGCTAATATCACCAACCTGAGGCTAATATCGCCCCTCTCAGGCTAATATCACCACCCTGAGTCTAATATCACCACTGTCAGGCTAATATCACCAACATGAGGCTAATATCGCCCCTCTCAGGCTAATATCACCACCCTGAGTCTAATATCACCACTGTCAGGCTAACATCACCACCCTGAGGCTAATATTGGCACTCTGAGGCTAATATCGCCACTCTCAGGCTAATATTGGCACTTTAAGGCCAATCCCCAGCATAGACAGTAGAAGAGAATGGACCGTGAGATGGCGTCGTTTTCAATGGGAGCCGTTGAAGCACGATTTTGAGATTTTTAATTGGTCACCAGGCAACTGCGCAAGCGTGGGGTGACGTACGGTCACGTCGGCCAGCGAACCCAAATACTATAAATTGAGTGGTAGATGCTCAATCACAAATCACACAGCGTACGAGAATTTTCTTAATAAGTATTCTTCTACCGTTGTAGCTGCAATCACTTAGTTGACAAAGAATCAAGTCCCCACGTACAATATTAGCCTCCCATTCCACTAACTTTGGTTCCAGGCAGTCTTGCAAGCCAGCATGTCAAGGGAGCTAGCTAGTTAGCATGTAAACTACAAGCTATAGCGTGTAGCTTAGCTTAGCCATCTTTCTCAATTCACTTGCATCAAATAGTAAATTCCATAAAGATGTGTGAAATGATTTAGAGTAGATATGAAGGAAATGTTTTTTGTGTGTATCTACAAGTAGGCCACCACAGTGTGTGTAACAGGCTAACTGCAGTACAGGAGAGACGTCTGTACTCTTTCCAGAGACATAAAGCAGTCACATCCGTACGTGCACTCAGCATGTTGCAAAATATCCTCAAAGAAAAAAAAAAAAGATTTTTGTACACTGCTGTTGAATTTGATTAAGAGTATTGGGTTAAAAAAGGCAGCCCAAAGCAATCAAATGGGGGCAGGGGATTGCATCAATTTACCCCATCTGAAACTGCTCAGTGTTGTATAAAGATCCTGATTGCATCTGCCTTCATCAGCTGGTGCATCAGGGGTATCTAACTGAAGCCATGCAATTGCATTTTGTGTCTTGTATGTCAGGTCAAACCCAAATCACATGTGCTGCTTCAAACGCTAAAGAGACGCCATTTTGTTTAGCCCAGGTGCTCCATTCTCGGCCACCTTTGCTTGTGATCGGGGGTCGGCTAAATTGACGTCCATCCGTCATGGATTACGCTGCCACACGCCCGCCCCAAATGTAGGGCTCAGCAGACTGGGCCACACTGCACAGGGCTGGGCTGGGGAGGACATGGGCAGGCTGCCAGCTGCACAACACTACAGCCATGGATCACACACAGGGTTTGGTGTGGATCACACACAGGGTTTGGTGTGAATGGTCTTATCTCCTCTGGCCATCTCTAACATCCTGTGAGTGTGAGTGTGCGTGTGTGTGTGCATGTGTGAGTGTGTGTGTGAGTGTGCGTGTGTGTGTGTGTGTGAGTGTGCGTGTGTGTCTGAGAGAGAGAGTGTAGTTCAGGGTGCTTTGGAGTAGCCCCGTTTCACCTGCACAGCAGCTACTGCTGTGTGTGTACACTTGAACTCTAGGAAAAGTACACAATTGAGTGATGTGTGCAAGCCCTCAGAAAAGGTTTTACTGGGAACGATAAGGACGTGTGCATGTATGTTGAACAGGTTTTGCTGGAAAAATGCCAGTTGATCAGGCGTGAGCATGATCAGGGTAGCCTAGTCCTCTCCCACCCTTCTGCAAACACCATGCAGCTGTTCCCTAGCTAGCTGGGCTAGCACTGTCCTACAACAACACATGTCCACCATAGGCCAAAGCCCAGTGTGTGTGTGTGTGTGTGTGTTTTCTCACATTTCTATGTCTATCTCTGAGGCTAGACTAGGCCTATGGCCCAAACACTCTCAGTTTGGTCTTGGATTGAGACCCACACACACACACACACACACACTGGGTTAGTCCCCAGTGTGTGTGGCAACACAGCTCTATGTTGGACTAGGGCTGTGGCTCAAACACACTCAGTTGTTTGGTCCTGAAGTGGGACCCACACATATACCCACACATGCTGATACACACACACACACACACACACAGGCATACACTCACACACACACACACACACACACACACAGACATACACACATGCAGAATAGGATGAGCTGAAATCTGCTTGGACCTAGAGAAAACTAGAGAAAAGCGCACTAGGGAAAAGCGCAACCGGTGAGCCAGGTGAGACAGAGCATCAATTCATATTCACTCAGACATCCCTTGCATGTGTATAAACTAGGCCAATATGCACTGGTCTGAATTAAAACAAATAAATAAATGACCTTATTTCCAGGAATATAATGACATTTAGATGGTAACACTACATAAATGTTTGTGGTGTTGATGGTTTGTGTTTGCAAATCTCTTTAATGACAAACCTCTTCTCGGACACCGAGGGCTACTGACTGTGTGTAATATCCCAAACACACCATGGCCATATAGCTGTGTGTAATATCCCAACACACCCAGGCCATATAGCTGTGTGTAATATCCCAACACACCCAGGCCATATAGCTGTGTGTAATATCCCAACACACCCAGGCCATATAGCTGTGTGTAATATCCCAACACACCCAGGCCATATAGCTACGTGTAATATCCCAAACACACCCAGGCTATTGAGCACTGTCTAATATCTTCATTAGACCGAGGCTGTAGCTGTGTGTTATATCTGCAATACACCGAGGCTATATACCTGAGGGTCGTGGCTACTCAGCTCTGTCTTATACACTCTATAGGCCAAGGCTACATAGCTGATATGCACTGTAGACCAAAGGCTGCCCAGCTGTGTCCTGAAGGCCTCGGCTACTCAGCAGTGCCAGGTAGGCTTTTCCCACCCTGATGCCGACACAAACACCTTCATTACACTTTCAATTGATAAACACACACAAGGAGTCATGACAACATTTAAATCTGAAGTAGATTCTCTAAAGGAGAAGCTCATTTCATAAACGCATGACTGTATGACAAAACATGATGGTGTGCGCCCCACATGGCCTTTCCTGGGTCGCCGGGCGCTGGCTCGCTGTGCCGGGGGAATGGGCATGTTAATGTTTAATGCTGCATGGGCACTGAACAAAACCCCCTCCATCATTTATTAAAGCTGGAGGCCCGCGCCATGCCAGCTGAGCCAACAGGCAGACAGGGCAGCAGGGCAGTCGTAGGGGTACAGGGTGGGGATGGGGGGTGCAGCAGGGCAGTCGTAGGGGTACAGGGTGGGGATGGGGGGTGCAGCAGGGCAGTCGTAGGGGTACAGGGTGGGGATGGGGGGTGCAGCAGGGCAGTCGTAGGGGTACAGGGTGGGGATGGGTGGGGTACAGGGTTGGGGCAACAGGCAGACAGGGCAGTCGTAGGGGTACAGGGTGGGGCTGGAGCAAACAAAGAGAGGCGCAGTCACAGAGGTCTCATGCGGGACGGACCTCTTACCAACTTGTCAAGGCACCATAGTGGTGACGCTTATTACTACATTTTGGCCCACACAAATAGAATTGTGCTTTCTCATTGGTTGGCGGGATATGCATTAATTCCGTTGAAGGTTTCAACTATGGTAGGTAGTTCTAAAATTCAGGCATAAAGTTAAAGTACCGTTCCATATCAGTGCCCCATCAAATGGTAACTATAACAACCATATGGGATAATTTAGGGGTTGCTTTTCTGCTTTACTTTTCAACGACAGGTTGCATTAAACAATAGACAATGATTCCTAATTGACAAGAAATTATAGAATACTTGTAATGTTTCCTAAATTCTTGAGTGTGGTAACCAGGCCATAAGCGGGATAACAGCCTTGATTAATTCTGTGGAAATGCATGCCATTGTGGCTGTTATCCCTTACACACATGTGAACCCGCACACACAAACACAAACACACACACACACACACACACACACACACACAAACACACACACCCCTAACTTTACATTTAGCAAAGCTAAGCTGGCTCCCTGGAGGGGTTCAGTCCGGCTGTGAACAGCAACATGACGCTGCCTGAAACAGGAGTGCCGGGTCTGCTCTGCTCTGAGGTGGTGAAGTGTGTGTGTGTGCGCGTGTGTGGGCGTGTGTGTGTGTGGAGGAGGAAGGTGACATCCAGCTGAGTTCAGTCACCCACAACTACCTCATTTAGCTTCCATTTTAGCTCTGGCCCATACAGTAGAGCAGTGTGTAAATGTGTGTCTGACTGTGTGTGTGACTGTGTGTGTGTGTGTGTGTGTGATGTATTTTTATGTGAGTATGTTTGTGCCTGTTGTGTTTTGCTACACGTTTGTGTGTGTGTTGTGTTTTATTATGTTTGTGTGTATGTGCATGTCTGTTGTGTTTGTGTGTAGTTTGTGTGTGTGTGTTTGTTTTGTGTGTGTGTTAGCCAGTGCAAGCTGTCATTGGTGTGAATCAGAGCTAACTCTCTTCCTCCACTTACTGCCCCAGCAGAGGGCTGAGGGGCTGGGTAGTAGGCTGGTGTGCTTACCCAAAGCCAGCTGTGTGTGTGTGTGTGTGTGTGTGTGTGTGTGTGTGTGTGTGTGTGCCAAATACTGTTCAGTGTCATCAATAATCGGAAGTCGCCATATTTGGCGTAGAAGGTGCTGTGTGTATCTATAAGATCCCATGAACTCTGTTATGGACTGCTACTTTTATCAGTGTCGTGGTCACTAAACTGAATCACGCCTGAGCAAATGTGTGTCTTTGTGTATTTATTATGAATTGTGGACACAAATAAAGAAGCAAAATGTGTGTCCGCAGTAGTAGTAGTAGTAGGAGGAGGCTGGTATGCTCACCCAATGTCACCTGTGTCTGTGTGTGTGCGTGTCTGTGTCTAGTAGTAGACCATGCATCATGGTCTATGTCAATGTCATTGCAACTTGGCTGACTCCCTATATAGTCCAGTCTTTAGTAAAGAAATGTATATTTAACACACATAATTAACACACAGCTCCTGCGCTGACCTCTCAGACACTCCGTCCTTCACAGTGCCTCCTGTCCTCTCCCGCCTAATCCTATCAACAGCCATTATACACGTACAGCCATTACATATGTGTATAGAGATTACATACATACATACATACAGAGTATGTGTACAGCAATTACATGCATATACAGTATGTGTACAGTGGCGCAACTATACAGCTCGGTCTACAGTGGATCTGGTTCTGAGCAGGAGTGGTTCTAGAGTGGATCTGGTTCTGAATGGAGTGGGTCTAGAGTGGATCTGGTTCTGAGTGGAGTGGGTCTAGAGTGGATCTGGTTCTGAGTGGAGTGGTTCTAGAGTGGATCTGGTTCTGAGTGGAGTGGTTCTAGAGTGGATCTGGTTCTGAGTGGAGTGGGTCTAGAGTGGATCTGGTTCTGAGTGGAGTGGTTCTAGAGTGGATCTGGTTCTGAGTGGAGTGGGTCTAGAGTGGATCTGGTTCTGAGTGGAGTGGTTCTAGAGTGGATCTGGTTCTGAGTGGAGTGGGTCTAGAGTGGATCTGGTTCTGAGTGGAGTGGTTCTAGAGTGGATCTGGTTCTGAGTGGAGTGGTTCTAGAGTGGATCTGGTTCTGAGTGGAGTGGGTCTAGAGTGGATCTGGTTCTGAGTGGAGTGGTTCTAGAGTGGATCTGGTTCTGAGTGGAGTGGGTCTAGAGTGGATCTGGTTCTGAGTGGAGTGGTTCTAGAGTGGATCTGGTTCTGAGTTGGACTGGGCCAGAACAGATGCAGTGGCAGCTACACACAGGGAGGCGATACATGACGCATACTATTACAATTAATAGCCTCCCTCTCTCTCATTCACTACATTCCCTCTCTCTCTCTCTCTCTCTCTCTCTCTCTCTCTCTCATTCTCTCTCTCTCTCTGTTCGCCATTCTTTCTTCAAATTCCATTCCTTCATCAGGCCTGTCACATAAGCTCTTTTACAATCCCTTTTTAGACACACACAAACACACACACACTCTTTTGCACTCTCACTACAATGGAGAGAAGTTAGTTGCCCACCTACAAACATGCCATAGCAAAAAAAAAAGAAAGAGACAGAAGACAGACAGAGAGAAAGAAAGAAAGACAGAAAGAGAGAGAGAGAGAGAGAGAGAGAGAGAGAGAGAGAGAGAGAGAGAGAGAGAGAGAAAGAGAGAAAAGCGGGAGAGAGAAAAGCAGCGCTTGCTGTTAGTTAGCGAATAATCATTACCCTGACTCTGACACGGAGCAGATCAATCACATAAGTGCCTGGCATTCCAGCTTGGCATTCCAGCTTGGCATTCCAACGGGCCTAATCCATCCCGCATCCCTGCTGCAGTGATCCACACCTTGGCTTTCCCAAACACGCTTATCCCTTACACGCTTAATGCACAACCACTTCACCAGCTTACACCCTGATCTGGGCATGCCAAAGGTGTGTGTGTGTGTCTGTGGTGTCTGTGTACGGTAGTCAGCCTTTGCCTGTGTATTAGACTACATTAACTTTTGACCCAGTGTTGGCAGCTTAGTCTAAGTGAGGGAGCTGCGGTTTGCTCTGCCCATCCTTCTAATAGGAGTTGAGGAGGTGCATTCTGTCTATCCTTCTCCTATTCAGATACTCCTAAACAGTATTCATATGCTCCTATAAAAACATAATTAGGATTCCAGTCCATTGCAGGATCCATTGCAGTAGCATCTCCATATCTGCTGTATTCAGAAGCGCAGGCCTACTGCACAGAGCATATTCTCTGCTTTCCTCGCTGTAGTTTGGCTATATTTGGCAGCAGGGGGCCTACTCTTACCCGAGCATGGAGACAGCCCAGCACAGAGGCACACACGGAGGAGCACAAACAGACCAGATGGGAGTACATGCTGTCTCACTCAACCACTCACCAAGTTACTCTGCTGTGGGCTTTCGGCAAAGGTCAAGTCAAACCAAGGAAACGTCCACTGCGCTCCTGTGTGATGGAAAGCTAGCTAGCCTCTGCAGTAGCGGTCCCGCTAGCTGGCACACAGGAAAACTAGTTCACGGACTGCAGCATATGGACCGCAGTGGTGTAGGGCCAAGAACACCAGGCGCTGCTGTGTCTGTATGTGTGTGTGTGTGTGTGTGCGTGAGTGTGTGTGAGTATATGAGTGTGTGAGTCTGTGTGTGAGTGTGTTTGTGTTTTAGTGTGTTTGTGCGTGTGCGTGTGAGTGTGTGAGTGTGTGTGTGCGTGTGTGTGAGTGTGTGAGTGTGTTTGTGAGTGTTGGGGGGGGGGGGGGGGGGGCTCATGCCCCCATCCCCTGGGCAGGAAGTTGGGTGATGGGAAAGGCCTATAAACTAACAGCCGAGAGAGAGAGAGAGAGAGAGAGAGAGAGAGAGAGAAGAAGAAGGAGAAGAAGAAGAGGAACAGAGGGGACACCGAGAAGGTGTGTGAAAAAATTAGACAGAGAGAGAGTCTGAGACAGAGAGAGAGAGAGAGAGAGAGAGAGAGAGAGAGAACTCCTGCCAACATGGATCCCACAAACAGCACTGGACTATAAATACCACCAGAGAGAGAGCAGAAGAGAGGGAGAGAGAGAGAGAGAGAGAGAGAGAGAGAGAGAGAGATAGATAGAGATAGAGACAGAGAGGGAGGACAGCAGAAAATGAAAAAGACAGTGGGAATGACACGACAGCAGTGTATGTGGAGAGAAGAATAGAAGATGATGAAGCATGCGAAGGAGATCAGTGTGAACATCAGGACAGGTAGGGGGCAAGGCCAAGTGTCAACACAGAGACAGTAGGAGAGATGGTGTGTGAGAACAAGACACACAGACACAGTAGGAGAAATAGAGAAGCAAGCGGAGAGAGCGATAGATGAGCAGACAGAATGAGCAATGAGAGGGAGAGAGAGGTGTGTGTGTGTGTGTGTGTGTGTGTGTGTGTGTGTGTGTGTGTGTGTGTGTGTGTGTGTGTGTGTGTGTGTGTGTGTGTGTGAGGGGGGGGGGGGGCGACAGGGAGAGAGGGGAAAGGGGCAAGTATGTCCTGCTGAGTCGGGGAGTCCCAGTAGGGTCCATATTGAGAGTGAGACGAGACCTCCTCTGCTCTACTGGTGGCTGGATTTAGCTCACTCTGAGCAGGGCAGGGAGCCCTCTTTGTGCGTGTGTGTGTGTGTGTTTTAGCTCACTCTGAACGGGGCAGGAGAGCCCACTTTGTAGGGATGTGTGTGTGTGTGTGTATGTGATTTAACTCACTCTGAGCGGGGCAGGGAAGCCCGCTTTGGGTGTGTGTGTTTGGGGTGGGGGGTGTTAGGGTACCAACAGTCTCAAAGACAGAGGGCTCCCTTCTAGAGGGTTGCACAGGATAGGCATGTGATAGGTAGAGGACAAAGAGCCCAAGACAGCACAGGGTAGGCAGCACAGGACTACTGAACAGGACTATAGAGGATGGCACAGGACTACTGAACAGGACTAAAAAGGACTGCACAGGGTAGACACAGGACTACACAGGAAAGGCACAGGGTAGACACAGGATAGACAAAGGGTCACTCTTTAGCAGCTTCCCCTTACAGGGAGGATGGGCAGGAACGGTTGCCCAATGCTGTGTGCCACCCTTGGTGTAGGTGTTAGTTTAGCCTATGCTGCCCTACAAAGTGCAGCAACTGCAGTAACTACGCAAACATTGAAACTGAGAAAAATCCCTTCAAATCTGTCATACTACCCAGTCCAACATGTTGTATGTGTAATAGTGACAATGCTTTTACGTACTTTCTTAATAGAAAGAAGCAAGATATTTAGTCACAAGACAAAGGAGGTGTTATAAAGTCAAATTACAATCAATTAAACTCAATTTTGACAAAATGTGTAGTTACTGCCTTTTGGCTTTGTAGGTCAGTATGGTGTGCAAGGAGTCTACATTTTTTCAGGGAGAAGCCAGAGTTACACAACTGCCACCAAATTTCTTTGCATGACTAACATGGACTGTGTTTCCTGATAGTGTTGGTAAGCAACTGCGACTGCGGGAGAGCCAGTCGTTCGAAACGATCGCCCCTCTTAACAATGGTATCTGTTCAAGAACCCTCTGAGAGATAAATGTGGAATGTAAGCATTGGTTAAAATCAGAGAGGCGAAAAAAAGGATTAGTGGTGGGGAAAAACAATAAAGGTGGGAGGGTGCAAGACAGGAGGAGAAAACAAGAATAGGGGAAGAGAAATATGCAGAGGAAAGAGGAGGTTGCAAAAAACGAGGAGAAAATGTAACATTGGGAACGTGTGAGAGAGGAGAGACAAAAGGGACAAACACACGAGGGCATAAGGACATCTGACACACACACACACACACACTACTGGCAGAGCAGCCGTGGTGAAGAGGAGCAGTGGGAGGATGCCTATAAGTGCTGAGGTAACAACACACCCCAGATCAGCTGTTCCTAGATCAGCTGTTCCTAGATCAGCTGATTGCTGACTGGCAGGCAGAGATCTTCTCTCCACTCTATGCCACAGTTAACCAGAGATCTCCTCTCCACTCTATGCCACAGTTAGCTTAGAACTGCCAGGTGTAGGCCTAATTGTTTGTTAAGCATAACAAGTAATCCAATCATTATTATTTACAAAAAAAGGATCAGATCCTGGTTTTCAAATTTGAATCCTTAAAAAAAATCCTCTATGTGAGTGAATACCCACACACACACACCCTGGACAAGAATGGACGCGAAAGACAGAAAAAAAACAGCCCCACACACAGAGGAATAGACTCTCTCTCTACTTCATACAACAAACATGCAAAACTTGCCACCTAACCAGACCGGAGGGGAGGGATCGGTGTTGCAAGCCCTGCACGTGCCCTCCCACTGATGTGTGTGCTGCACTAGAGTCCGTGGCGCACACCTGCCCCCCATCCCCAAAGCAACACAGGCCACCGAGTTTGGCCGGAGTTTCCCCGGGAGAGACAGCGACGACATGGTCACAGAGAACTGGCCCCTGGCGGATTGTAGAATGATTTCCACATTTAGTGTGATCAAATCTGCCTCATAACAGGCAGGCAAACATCATCCCTGCCAAAGACTCATGTGACTGAATCTAAACGCGCGCACAACGCCCCACCTGGCCGCATCTGGTTCACCTTCCATCAGTTGAGAAACCGACCAAGTGATGCATTAACGTCTGCAAGAATATTTCTCGCAAGTTAGTAAAGTTCTAAGTGTTTTTCACACATGCTTGATTTGTGAAGGAAAACTTTAAGCCAGGAATTATTCCGAATCCACGACCCCCTTAAATAACACGTATTTAGCTAATTCTCCAGATAGACGCGAAGTCGATGCTTGAAAGAATGTTTCGCTCGGGGGCTGGCTGCTTAGGCGAGCTGCTGGGAGACTTGGGCTTGGCAGACGTGGCCGTGTCGAGTTACGTAAAAACCGCACCTACGACGGAGATGAGCACTACCATAGTTGCGCGAGTACAGCGCTTTACAACAAACGGCATGTGCGAGCTAACATGCCAGTACGTAAGAATCCGCTCGGTGATCCGGCGGTTTAGAAAAGTCACATAAGACCTCGCCAAGATATTTAGGCTAATACAACCTATGCAAATGTTTAATTTCCTTTTAACAACATGATGCTGTGTCAAGTATGGTACGGGTTGGCTATGAATGAAAGTCATCTAGAGTCTACCGAGAACATGTCAACATAAAAAGTTACTTGTACATTTAGAAATCACAATTTGGGCCAGCTTGCTTATTTAGCATGGGCCAACAACACATGAACTCCGCCCTCAGTTAATGATTTTGATAGTCAGTGATGCGCAGTACCAACCGAGGAGACCATAATGGTAACGTTACTGACTAGCCAACTACTAACCGCTTATCGATGCACTGTTACTGTTTCGTGAACAGCACTGTAACTTAAACAAATCAATACTGACTCTCGGTCAACAAAAAGACGCCGTCACAGAACTAGAAGTATGGCATATCGGCTGCGAGGCTAATCACGAATGTTAACCAAACTACATGTCAAATCACTGGCCAATACATTTGGCAGACACCACAGTGAATGACACTGACCAGTTTTCACAGACAGTACACGCTCTGGCGCTTCGGTAACCGCGAATAGGTAAACCTTCAACCCAGTAATCCGACTGACAACAGTTTATTATCAGTCTACAGTTCATGTTAAAAGCTAATTTGGCCAGTCAGTTTAACTGCTGTTAGCGTTCTCTGCTAAGTCGCTAACTCTTGGCACAGGGACATGACCATACACAACGATGGGATGCAAGTGTCTCTTCGTTGCCTTGATGCAAAGACCCGGCTAATATTGAGGGTCCAGACTCCGTCAGTATCCATCTATCTAATTGAATAAAGCAAAGTTGAGACTGTAAGATTATGAGGAAAGTATTTGGATATTAAACCAATGGCTTACGGTTACGAATGCCCTGACGTCCCTCTAGGGAACTTCAGTCACAAGAATGAAACGTGCTTGCTGTCAAAACGCCTGCCAGCCTATTAGCTTACAAGCCAGCCAGCCAGCCGGGCTAGCAAGCCATGGCCAAACTCATGCCGTTTGTTGAAACGTCACAAACGTTTCGGTGTGGGATCCGCAGCGGCCCATACATTCTCGGTACCTCTACCTCAAAATGGCGGTTTTAGAGTGGGTGAACTAATCGGAGAGAGTGTTAAATTATCCCCGGTGTCGTCTCAAAGAATTTAACGTTAGCATGCTATTCAGTACTAGTCATTTCACGACAGTGACATAGCGTAATTCCTTACCTTTAAATTTAAGATCGATCGGTGGATCGAGAATGAGAATTTGTTCCAGCTTAGACATGTTTGCCAGGGATGCGCTTAGGGGTGACTGTTCAGGGGTGCCACTGCGAGCGGAGAAATCCCAAACCTGCACGAAGCCGCTGAACGTTGCTTGCTCTGAGAGCGAACGAGCAGAAGGATCCAGGCACTTGAACGCGCGACTCTTGAGCGCGCACTCGCGCAGGAACGATGCTTGGTCGGTGATACTTCTTGAGGGTTAATTGGTGGGTTATCCTTGTTTATTCCGGTAGCAAACTCAATTTATTAACCCTGGAGAATTCTAAATCCAATCTAGATTACAATCATACCCCGTGGTAATCAGGCAAGTTGATGAACATGTCCTCAAAACATCTTGTCCCAAATGTTATCTGGGTAGTAGGCTGTATCTGTAGTGGGCACTGAGATAAACTTGGGTTACGTTTATTTGCGGCTAATTCGCGTTCTTTGATGTGCATGAACAATAAAGGGTGGGGACACCGATCGAACTAACAGTCTTATTTACATTTCTTTTTTTTCCCAGGCCACACATATAGCTGTTTCGCGCTGTACAATGATTATTTAACATAAGGCATGCGTTCATACACTTGATAACTTTATCAAGTTCTGGTTAGTTCCAGGCCAAGCCCATTGCCATGACAATATGTAAAAAAAGCAAGGCGCAGAGGTAGGTGCACTGTTGAGCTTGGAGTTTTTCGTGCTGCAACAACGCTCATCATCTAGATCTGATCGACCTATCGCTATCGCGCAGCGGTAAACACGACCCCCCGAGTATGACAAGTGAGAAGCTGCAGATCATAAGGGTCAGTCATCGCATCGCTGCCAACCCCATGCCTGTCTCGGACGCACTTAGGTCCAGCATTCTCAAAGGTCAAACCCTGATGGGATAGACGTGTTATAAAGCTTACTAGCCAACCGGTAGATATAATTTCGTGTCTTTTTGGTGTTAAAGTAATTCCCATTTGTTGGAAGAGGACTACAGGGCTACGTTATAACATCTGCTTTGTTTCAGTGTAGATTGAATCCCCCCAACTGTTTCTTCACTTCTGTTTTTAAATCGTTCTAATGATAGCAAATTGGAATTTTGAAATTGTCACCTGTTGTCTCACAACTTGTGACAATTTTTTAAACATTTCCCTCTATTTTTGTTAGGTATCTACTTAGGGTACATTCATTTTTTTCTGCCAAAGGTGGGGACAAAGTATCATTTTACAGACAGATCAATTTACACCTTGCGCTCTCGATTACGCCCGTGGCCTTTTCACTGGAGAGTGCTGGAGGCTTATTTTTGTAACACGTTGCCTGCTCTAATCATAGTGTTCATACCGCTATTTTTTAACACAATGTTATGAAAAGTACCCTCATATGCTCGGTAGCTGTGGCCCTCAAACGCAAAGTGGTGACAGGTCTTAGGACGGGAGCCTAGAAGTTATCTCATGTTACTAGTGGCAGGGGTAGCAGTTGGAAAATGTTCCGGTTCATCTGCGCACAGATTGGCTAAAAGTGAAATAAATGCACAGCAATAGACTTGATTTAGAGTAGACAAATTATGACTTTATTAGGGATTAATACAGAATGTTAAAACAGGCTGCCTGGGTCATACAAACAAAGAGTCAGGCTGAAAGCATTGGCACGGCAAAGGTTGTAATAGCCTATTGCCCACAACACATTATAAGTGCAGAGAATACACAGGCTGTGGTTTAAGCACAAACACAACATCAGATAATCAATTCCGAGCAACACCCTCAAGGTAAAAATAAGCACGCTAATCTGACGACACAGACCTGCGTTAAAACGGCAGCCTAGTGTCTTTTGACTGCTGGTCTAGGACCCCTATAATCCACAGATTGGACGATTTGTGTTCAGTCGCACCCCACCAAAGGCCACCGCGTCTGTTTTGACGTGGCAGTGCTGCGTCCTCAGCTCTAAAACTCTGTGTAACACTGGCCAAGGCTGCACATCAAAGAGATGAGGCCTTGGCCTGAGGCCTCACAAGTCTGTCAGGTCAAAATGGTACTTTCTTTTTTTAAACACCATGTTTTGGAGGTTACATGATAAAAATTACACTGGAATCCTGAAATGCCACCCTGTCTGCTAACACCTATTAAAACTAATATGCAATATCTTATTTTGAGTTTAGTTTTGCCATGGTTACTGGCTACAAGGCTACCCTGCAGCACATGTTTTAAGGCCTTTCAATCCATACTGTCAGAAACCATAGCCTACTACTTATCGACAGACCATTTATCACATAGATTTAGGCAGCTGTGAGGAATTTGTGGCATAAATTCTTAGAGTGTTTGGCATACATAGTTTACATCTATTGTCAGCTTAAGGCACATCAGGAAATGGACACGGCCACACGTAAGTATGTCAACACCAGGGTATCAACCAGGGTATCAACCAGGGTATCAACCAAAAAAGGGGTCAGTTTGTCCACAAAGTCCATCCATTATTTTGTCTGGGGTAAGTAGAACAAAAACATTCAAAATTCATAGTGGTTTGTCTCAGAGGGTCTTGGATTTCACATTTATGACTCCAATTGGACAATGGCAAATTTGGTCCTATGTACTACTGACTGGAGTTTTTCCTCTGAATCAATCTTTCATCCTATCATTGATTCCACAAACTAAGCCTGTTACTAGTGTTAACAAACAACCAACCAAACACACACACACACACACACATGATCAATCACATACTGACCAGGAGAATGACACAAGGCACTTCAGACTGTGCCTTACAAAAGCACATATTCTTGCAGTAGGGGACAGTAACTAAACTCACAATTTCTCAACTATTTAACCTCTTTTTTCCAATCAGAAAGTGCACCAAATTATTTAGAGCAAAGGGGGTTTGAAGGCACATTATTTTGACCTGGCAGCACATTATCAGTTCACAGAAGTCAGACAGTGCTATGACTGGTGCAGTGATGCACCATACACCATCCCTCCGCAAAACATCTTTTCAGACGTGGTGCTGGCATACAAAACTACAAACCGTAGATGCCAGCCAGATAATGGAATATTTTGTTTTCATCCTGTTATGAGTAAGTGACAGCACCAAGCTCTGCATGTAGTACCATATACTGCCATTTGTTTATACTCTGTTGAGTGTCTCCCTGTCCTGTCAGGCATGGGTGTCTTAGTGTTTTACGCCACTGCCTGTCTAAAGTCACTTTTATGTGTGTTTGTCATGAGTGTGCATGGAGTAACGTTTTTGAGCAATACTGCATAACATGACCATGGCCTAGTGTTCTGATTGCATGGCAGTAGCAAGTTGTCCATGGATGACTAAGGTTTCCTGATTTTGTTTTTCTAGGTGACTGACCAACACTACTGAAAACGCTCCCCATGGCCCGCCACTCTGCTGAAACCGGCGAGTGCACAGAGGGCACCTTCTGTCCATCTCACTCAGGCCAAGTCATCATGACATGCACTTCAACCAGTCACAATACAACAGCCAATGGGAAGGGCTGGTTATGTTTGCTCACTGCTTGTTGTGCACAAAGGGAAAAAAACATGCAGACAGATTAACAACAAAGGCATAAGGAAAAGAAATCTAAAATACAACACTACATACATGTCACATACCCATTAAATACATGTACATCAGTTTCTGGTTAAGGCACTTTATGGGATGACAGAGGTCTGGTGCCACCTACTGGACAACATGTGTAAATGCCATAATAAGCTCTTATGTTGGTGTGCCTGCCTACAGGCCTACTAGTTTGGCGAAGCACAGCTTCTTCTACATCCAACATACAAGCAAACTTTTGCAACTGCTGCACCGAATCTACTAGAAAATGGAAATACTCATCAAAACATTAATTTAAATGGTGACAACAGTCTCCCTAGTATATGTTACAGTGACATGTTTAGATTGAAAATAATAAAATGTACCTGTACACAATCATGAATTAAGATATGAGCTGGTTGTACATTCCTCTAAGAGACACCTGGAAAGTCAACAATGGGCATGTCAATAAAGAACTCACCACCTCTGCAAACAGGAAGTGGCCATCTCTAAAAATACCTCACCTCCTTTGCAGACAGGAAGTGCCCATCTCTAAAAAGACCTCACCTCATTGCAGACAGGAAGTGCACATCTCTAAAAAGACTTATCCACCTTTGCAAACAAGAAGTGCAGCTTCCCCACTACTTGGGGACATGACATGAGGGGTGACTGCGTGTTCACACAGGCCCTGGTTCTGGAACCTTCTGGCCACTCAGGTTCCTCACTCTCCTGCTTCCAATGAGCTCAACCTAGTCCCTGTTACCTTGGCAACGAGGAGATGAAGCGGTCTCCCTGATCTAGTTCTGACGAGTTGTTGTCCCTGGAGGTCCTTAAGGCGGTGCTGTGGATGGCTAACAGGCCTGCATGAGTGTGTGTGTGTGTGTGTTTGCGCGCACGTGTGTGCGAGTGTGTGTGCAAGGTACAAAACCCTGGAGGCTCGGGGTAAGGGCTGTGGCCCCCTTCCTCAAAACACTCCCCCTTCCACTGGGAGTGACCGCAATGGCTGGAACCCGAAAAACAAGAAGCAAAGTTAAAGTCATTCAAGGGGGTCCTCTGCTGCCAGCTGCTCCTTGGTGGCACCATGTTGGTCCTCCTGTGCTGTGCTGGTGTGCGGCGCTATGGAGGCACGTCTGCCTCAGATCCCCCGTCCTCCTCTTCCTCCTCCGTCTCCCCTCCTCTTCCTCCTCCATCCCCTGTCCTCCTGTATCCTGGGTCTGGCCGAGGGCCGGTGGCGTAGGAGGTGGGGGCAAGGGGTGGGGCCTTAGGGTTGTGTGGCATGGGGCAGGGTGAAGATGGGGAGGTCTTTTTTCGGGATGTAGTTGGGGTGTGGGGGGGGGGGGGTTAAAGCCTTGTCTTGGAGGGAGCAGTGGAAGCCTTGTCTCCTAGGGCAGGGGGTGGGCACAGGTGATGCCTTGTCTCCCAGATCCTGACGAAGTACATGGCTGAGACTGGGGTGTCCTGTGTGTGTGTGTGTGTGTGTGTGTGTGGTTTTTTTTTGGGGGGGGGGGGGGGGGGGCAAGATGCTGGCTTTCTCCCAACCAGTGTTTGGGGAAGTGCCACAGCTAGTGGGAAAGCTTTAGGGTTGTGTGTTCTAGGAGTATATGTGTCTGGGTTGTAAACATTAAAAATACTGTGTGTGTGTGCGCATGTGTGTGTCTGGACGGGGGTATTTATATTCGTTGTTTTAAGAGTTTCAGCTGTGTATAAATCTGTGTGTGTGTGTGTATGTGTGTTGTGTCCATGTGTGAACAGAATAAGCCATGTTTGTGCTCTGGCTAGACACAGCCGTGCGCTTTGATGGACTTGGACGGTTGTGTGCTTTGGCAATTTGAGCTCAAAACTGTTTGTGCACATGTGCAGGTGGATGCACGTGTGCGTGCATGTGGGTGTGCGGGTGTATAAGCGCCTGTGTGTACAGGCCCTAACATGCATGTGAGTGTTGGTGTGTATGCATGTGTGTATGTATGCTTGTTGTGTGTGATGTGTGTGTGTACTTCTGTGTGGCCATGTTTAACAGCATCGGCGGCTGGAGGGGGCGGCTTGACGGGTCAGCTTGAATGACTCGTTGCTGTCCACTTCTGGGTTCTCCAGCGGCGGGATCTGCCGACCTACAGCACAGACACACACAAGGTCACTAAGGTCACGGCTAAAGTTCTATGTCACCCCTGAGGTACACACACCCCTGAGGTACACACACACATACTCTTAATTCTTAAGGACAATCAAACATGCACTTATCAATCACAATCACATTACAATAACAGGTAAAACATACACATGCATTATAAAAAAACATTTCAGCAAAGCACTCTGGGTGCATGTGGCTGACTGTTGAATAGTAATTACTAACCATGTCTGTAACTCTGGCCATGATGCAGGCAAAAACATCCACAACTCTCTACCTATCCCAAGTTACTGAACGAGATTAGGACTAACCACAGAGGGCCTTAATTGTCGTGTCATTAATGATGTATTGCACTATACAGTGTGTCAGTTGGACCGGCTGATTCACTACACAGCGCCCTCTATAGTGAATTAGTAATTAAACACTTTGGGTTTGCCTTAATATAGTGTCACTGGGGTTAATACAGTGCCACTGGGGTTAATACAGTGCCACTGGGGTTAATACAGTGCCATTGGGGTTAATACAGTGCCACTGGGGTTAAGGTGACTATGTGGCATAGGGAAATGTACTCAGTACACCCCCCCCCCCCCTTAAGGCTCACGATAAGTTATACACAACACAACCACACTAGTGGTACTACACACACTCTACACTGAAAACACACCCACACACACCTTTGCTTGTGCTACCATAATTTAGATAAAAACCATATTCTGCCTTCATCAGACATTTGTCTTATTCTCAGACCATACAGGGCGCTAAGCAGTTGTAGAAACAAACACAAAGCATGTCAGCTGTTGCTGTGATGCAGCATGCAAAAGAGGAAACCAGTTGAGTGTTCGATGCTTACACCCACCATATTTATAGCCCTTAAAGGGCCAGTGACCCATCAAAATGAGCTCACAGCTAGATCTCTTAAAGGGCCAGTGACCATCAAAATCAGCTCATGACTAGATCCCTTAAAGGCACAGTGACTATCAAAAAGAGCTCACAACTAGATCCCTTAAAGGTACAGTGACTATCAAAAAGAGCTCACAACTAGATCTCTTAAAGCCCAGTCACCATCAAAACGGGCTAATGAGTAGATCCCTTAAAGAGTGAGTAGATGAGTAGATGTCTTAAAGGAACAGTGACCATCAAAGCGAGCTAGTGCAGAGCTGTCCCCCCATGCAGACATACGTGCTCACGGCAAACCAATCTCACGGCATACCCATCTCACGGCATACCCATCTCACGGCATACCCATCTCACGGCATACCCATCTCACGGCATACCCATCTCAGACTTCTCATGCGTCGGGTACGGGCACGTGCACGTGCGGGCCGGAGGAAAAACGTGCGGTTTCGAAACGGGGCCTCACTCTGCTTGGTGCATTCTGGGAGCTTAGACAGGAAGGCGTGACGGGGTGGACGGGACGCGGCGAGACACTCACTGATCTTCTGGAATAGTTCCTCCACGTTGACCGCGTTCCTGGCGCTTGTCTCGATAAAGATGGCCGCGATGGACTCTGCAAAGTCCTTGGCCTCCTTCATGGGAACTTCCCTGGAAGGAGAGCAACAGGGCAAGAGTGAACACAGGCCAAGCGCACGCGCACACACACACACAAATGCACGCACACATACACACACAGTAACAATAATCCAAAGCAGAGGTATGAAGTCAGACTGTAAGAGTGAAACCCAAGCAGTAAGCCATGCTGGATGTAATCCACAGAGTCGATCTCTGGGTTTGTTAGATCTCTGGGTTGAGCAAGAGCCTGTATGCCCCTCAGATATGAATACCAGACTTGAGTCAGCAGTCTGCTGTTTGGTCTACTGAATTCATCTTAGTAACCGAGTAATTATGCTACGGGAGTTTGGACAGGGTGGCTTAGTGTGTGTCTGTGTGCGTGCTTGTGTGTGTAATATTTGTGCAAGTATATATGTGTGTGTGTGTGTGTTATAGAGACACACACACAAACAAGACAGAGAGCGAGAGAGAGAGAGAATGAGTGAGTGAGTGAGTGAGTGAGTGAGTGAGTGAGTAAGTGGGTGAGTGTGTGAGTGAGTGAGTGAGTGAGTGAGTGAGTGAGTGAGTGAGTGAGTAAGTGAGTGGGTGAGTGTGTGAGTGAGAGAGAGAGTGAGTGAGTGTGTGAGTGAGTGAGTGAGTGAGTGAGAGAGTGAGAGAGAGAGTGAGTGAGAGAGTGAGTGAGTGTGTGAGTGAGTGAGTGAGTGAGTGAGTGAGTGGGTGAGTGAGAGGGTGAGTGTGTGAGTGAGTGAGTGAGTGAGTGAGTGAGAGGGTGAGTGTGTAAGTGAGAGAGTGAGTGAGTGAGTGAGTGAGTCTGTAAGTGAGAGAGTGAGTGAGTGAGGGAGTGAGTGAGAGAGTGAGAGAGAGAGTGAGTGAGAGAGTGAGTGAGTGTGTGAGTGAGTGAGTGAGTGAGTGAGTGGGTGAGTGAGAGGGTGAGTGTGTGAGTGAGTGAGTGAGTGAGTGAGTGAGAGGGTGAGTGTGTAAGTGAGAGAGTGAGTGAGTGAGTGAGTGAGTCTGTAAGTGAGAGAGTGTCTGTGTGCGTGCTTGTGTGTGTAATATTTGTGCAAGTATATATGTGTGTGTGTGTGTGTTATAGAGACACACACACAAACAAGACAGAGAGCGAGAGAGAGAGAGAATGAGTGAGTGAGTGAGTGAGTGAGTGAGTGAGTGAGTGAGTGAGTAAGTGGGTGAGTGTGTGAGTGAGTGAGTGAGTGAGTGAGTGAGTGAGTGAGTGAGTGAGTGAGTAAGTGAGTGGGTGAGTGTGTGAGTGAGAGAGAGAGTGAGTGAGTGTGTGAGTGAGTGAGTGAGTGAGTGAGAGAGTGAGAGAGAGAGTGAGTGAGAGAGTGAGTGAGTGTGTGAGTGAGTGAGTGAGTGAGTGAGTGGGTGAGTGAGAGGGTGAGTGTGTGAGTGAGTGAGTGAGTGAGTGAGTGAGTGAGTGAGAGGGTGAGTGTGTAAGTGAGAGAGTGAGTGAGTGAGTGAGTGAGTCTGTAAGTGAGAGAGTGTCTGTGTGCGTGCTTGTGTGTGTAATATTTGTGCAAGTATATATGTGTGTGTGTGTGTGTTATAGAGACACACACACAAACAAGACAGAGAGCGAGAGAGAGAGAGAATGAGTGAGTGAGTGAGTGAGTGAGTGAGTGAGTGAGTAAGTGGGTGAGTGTGTGAGTGAGTGAGTGAGTGAGTGAGTGAGTGAGTGAGTGAGTGAGTAAGTGAGTGGGTGAGTGTGTGAGTGAGAGAGAGAGTGAGTGAGTGTGTGAGTGAGTGAGTGAGTGAGTGAGAGAGTGAGAGAGAGAGTGAGTGAGAGAGTGAGTGAGTGTGTGAGTGAGTGAGTGAGTGAGTGGGTGAGTGAGAGGGTGAGTGTGTGAGTGAGTGAGTGAGTGAGTGAGTGAGAGGGTGAGTGTGTGAGTGAGTGAGTGAGTGAGGGAGTGAGAGGGTGAGTCTGTAAGTGAGAGAGTGAGTGAGTGAGTGAGTGAGTCTGTAAGTGAGAGAGTGAGTGAGTGAGGGAGTGAGTGAGTGAGTCTGTAAGTGAGTGAGTGAGTGAGTGTAAGTGAGTGAGTGAGTGAGTCTGTAAGTGAGAGGGTGAGTGTGTGAGTGAGTGAGTGAGTGAGTGAGTGAGTGAGTGAGTGAGTTAGTGAGTGAGTGAGCAGCAGTACTTACCGGATGTCTCCCAGGTCATTCTTGTTTCCTGCTATGGCCACCACTATGTTCTCTGGGCCATGCTCCTTTAGCTCCTTCACCCACTTCTTCAGCGTCTGGAACGAGTCCTGCACACACACACACACACACACACACACACACACACACACACACACAGAGGCAAAGAGAGAGAGGGAGAGAGAGAGAGAGAGAGAGAGAGAGAGAGACAGAGACAGCAAAGTCCATCACTTACATTTTCATACATGAGAACTTTGCAAAAATATAAAAAAGCATGTGCGAAATACTAAGACAATAAACATAAATGTTGCATAAAATGAAATGGTTCTGCTAAACTTTAAAATAGGTGAAGATGAGGTATGTGATGGAATGATTGTGTGTGTGTGTGTGCGTGCGTGTGTGTGTGTGTGTTAGAGAGTGTGTGTGTCTGTGGTGAGGTGTACAAAAAAACTTTCCAACCAAACAATGCAATGTTTTGGCTGAGTTAGACCACTATGCAACAGTGCCAATATCAAGGACAACGCTTGACTTCCTGCAACCCACACACAAAAACATACACTGACACAAAGTATCCAAATGTCAAACAGTCAAGAGGAATGGAACTCACCAGCTTTGTGATGTCATAAACGATGACTGCGGCCGCAGATCCTCTGTAGTACATTGGTGCCAGGGAGTGGAACTAAAAGTGACCACATTAATCAATGAGCCATAGCAATTTATCTATAGTTAAAAAACAGTAATTATCAACCAAGTAACCACGACATATAACCTCATAGTATATTTATAGAGTTTCATCCCAGGCTGAGACTTATGCGTGTTCCTGTTTAGAAAAACTGAACACCCAAATAATTAAATAGCTTGGCCGAGCCATTTTCACTTCTTTTTCAGTCTGGTGCCAGACATCCTGCGACCGGGTGATCAACTAAGGGTCACGTGACCAGTGTCACCGCCCCTCTGGTTGTACCTCGTTCTGTGCTGATGGAGCAGCAATTGCTGCTTACCACAGGAACACACACATGCACACACACAGACACATGTATGCTTATACACACACACCTACACACGCACACAAACACACACACCTACACAAACACACACACACACACCTGCATGCGCACACATGCACGCACACACACACACACACACACACACACACACACGGATAGCTGTGGCCATATGGGTTAAATTACTGGTCTCGCCTGACTCCACTTCTGCAAAGAGAAACCGGCAGAGAACATCACTACAGTCAGGTGCTCATCTGAAGACTGCTCCACTACCACCCTACCTCCTGCTCCACTACCACCCTCCCTCCTGCTCCACTACCACCCTCCCTCCTGCTCCACTACCACCCTCCACCCTGCTCCACTACCACCCTACCTCCTGCTCCACTACCACCCTACCTCCTGCTCCACTACCACCCTACCTCCTGCTCCACTACCACCCTACCTCCTGCTCCACTACCACCCTACCTCCTGGGGGCCCAGTCTTCCCACGGCCCCTCAGCCTGCCTTTGGAAGCTCATGCTCTCAGTCTCAGACCCAGTTTCTGCTGCAGGTGGGGGAGGGGGCTGTCTCTGTCTGAACCTGTAGGCCTACTTTTTGATTTGAAAATTAGCCTTGACTTTGCTCAACACAGTGGCAGTGGTGATACCAAACCCTGTGGAAACCTGTATGGTGTTACATACTCTAGCAAGTCCCAACAACATCAGCCAGCAAGGCACAGTGTCACAGACGGGCTGATGACAGCATTTTCCTCACAGCTAATACCTGCCCAAACACGTGAGGCTCTGACTACATATACATATGTAATCTATACCTTCTCCTACTATATACGCTCAGCCCCACAGCTGTCCTCAGGTCATGTCTGCTGGTATGTGGTGAGGTCCAGTGGGTATAGGCATGCATGTAGTGTATAGTGCGTCTAGTTCAAAAAAAGTCCCTTACACTATTAACCTACATTAGTTGGTTAATACGTTATGTTACTGATTTTGTGATTAATTCTATCAATAACTTAATGTTTGTTATACATATAACTCTGAATGATAAATTGGATGCTTAATGTTATTCTGAATATGTATCAGAGTTTTATACTGGGTTTAAATGCAATTCAGGGGCACTTATGAAATACTTTGGAACACCCTCTGCCACTGGCTGAGATAAGGAGCTGTCCACCTCCTCAGCCACACGGACCTCACACATGGTTCTGTGGTGCTGACAACAATTTGCACAATATATGTAATCGAATTATAATCTTTTCACAGGGTGGGGGTGATTGGTCTGCAACTGTGTGTGTGTGTGTGTGTGTGTGTGGCGGTATTGGGGGTATTGGTCTGTGGCTATGGGAGTGAGAGAGCCAGAAGGGGTGCAGGCTAGGGCCGCGCATGTCATCCCCCATCTACGGGGGGGGACTAATCATAGGAACTACCTAGTGAACAATACTTCTGAATCCTTCAAGTTGACTTACTACTATCCAGGCTTGTTGCACTGTTAATGTTATAACTTACGCCATTAAGCATTAAAGTTACTATAAGCTTTCAGAGTGGCAAGGGCTTAAAAAGGTAATATGTGTCCTGTGGGAAAGGCAGTGTTACCCGCACATGTAAAATAATCTAATTTGTTTCTAATCTGCCAGTTGCCTCTCTGCTGGTCTGTGTGCTGAACCCCACAGAAAGGGGGTAAAGAGCCTCAAGTCAGTCCAGCCCCCAAATACTAACCCAAAACTACATGCTAACCCACAATAGCCTGGTTAACCAGCCCCTTGTACTTCATTTCTTTTTGTACAGACGGTCTGGAGTCACTGCCGTTGAAATTCATGTAAGAGGACCGAGCAACACCTAGCCAATCAGCAAACAGAGGTTGTGTTCGTCATGGCGTTGACTTTGTGTGCTACATTTGAATTGTAGTGCATCGGTAGGCTAATTGCATACGTGACGACCAGACATTAGCGATTGGGTAAAGGTTGAGCCACTTGTTTTAAACTTCAGCAGAGTCCACACCTCCAGGAAGAAATCGTTTCTTAATGCAGCGACTCCAGACTCTGAACAAAATGAAATTAAGTATGAGGGGCTGGTTTATCAGGCTAAACCCACACCTCCAGGCTAACCCAAAGATACAGTACACACTAACCCAAACCACCACACTAACCCAAAGCTACATGCTAACCCAAACCACCACACTAACTCAAAGCTACATGCTAACCCAAACCACCACACTAACCCAAAGCTACATGCTAACCCAAACCACCAGACTAACTCAAAGCTACATGCTTCCCTCAGGCAGGCAGCAGGGGGAGTACAGACAGGAAGTGATTGAAGCACAAGAAGAGGGGACTCGGCCAAATGCTGAGGCCTCCTGACCCACAGACTGTGCTGACATACTTTTTCCTGACTGCTGACGTTTATGACGTATATGACCTGCACACACACACACATGCACACACACTTGCAACACTGAAACTCAGGCCATGCTTCTCATTCAGTGTCACACCCTGCCTCCTGCCTTAAAGCACACACACACACACACACACACACACACACACACACACACACACACACACACACACACACACACACACACACACACACACACCATACACACAAGCTCTGCAATGCAGTGATGCCACACATGCTCGCTCAGCAACCTCCCACACACTGACAAAAACACAGCTTGCACCCACCCACACATACACACACATACACACACACACACACACACACGCACACACACACACACACACACACACACACACACACAGAAACAACATAAGCTCACGTCTGCACACACACACAATGACAAAACAAACGCAGTGTCACACATACACTTATTCAGCAACAAACTTCCTACACAAACACACAGTCATCTGCACACACACACAAACAAGTGACCAAAACATACAGACATCATACCACTACTATACACAAACACATAAAATATCTGCTAACAAAAAAGAAATACTGTTATAAAGAAACCCACAGCTACGCTCTAAACTACAAATAGACACATTTACCAACACTCAGTTCCACGTCACCCTATAAGTCTTATGAGTAATCCCGGCCTTGACATCTGTGTGTCACACACATACACACATTCTCTCCCTCTTGCTCTCTCTCTCACACACACACACACACAGCCAGCATCACAGAGTGACCATGCTCATGTCGACACTGGGAAGTGGAAAGAATGATGTGAACATTGCCAGGAGGCGGGTGGGGGGCAGACACACACACATTTACACACCAGTCAAACAAAGAGAGAAATTGACACTGAAAAAAAAGAGAGAGAGAGAGAAGGGGAGGGAGAGAGAGAGGGGGGGGAGAGAAGGGGAGGGAGAGAGAGAGAGTGGGGGGGGAGAGACAGACAGAAAGGAGAGTTAAAGAAGGAGAGAAGGGAAGAAAGAGCAAAAAAGAGGAGAAAAGTGAGAGTGAGAGTGACAGAAAGACACAATGAGACAGACAGGGAGGGGCGGAGTGATAGACTGAGAGAAACATCAGGGAGAGGCGGAGTGATAGACTGAGAGAAACATCAGGGAGAGAGAGAAGCAAAGCTCAGAAAGATTAGTAATTTAGCAGGGAACTCAGGAGAATGTGACACACACACACACACACAGCTAGTAACCTAAACAAACAGACACATCAGCCACCTAATATAAATAAGCATAATAAAATTGCTGCTTGCAATGACAGAAACTGGGGTTAGAATAAGAATCTGAGGTTAGAATATTTCATTCTAAACACAGACACACAGACACAGACACACACACACACAATCACACCCGAGGCAGGCAGAGCTGTAGTCCTACCCCCAGCGGACGTGGTGAAGGGGCTGGGTATGTGTGTGTGTGTTTGGGGGTGTGTGTGTGTACTGAGGGGATGGTGAGGTCATCAGTCGGATTGGGAAAGAGGGTCACCAGCTCTGACAACAGGACAGTCACTAGGTGGAGCCCAGCTACTCAGCACGCTGGCACGCACACACACACACATACACACACACACACACACACTCACACACTCTCTCTCTCTCTCTCTCTCTCACACAGACACACATACACACACACACACCACCTCACAGATACCAACGAGATCAGCTCTACAGCAACCACTACACTACACTCTTTCTCCCAATACTCCACACTCAGAGGTGTCAACCCTGACTTCCAAAAGTAAACACCCTAAAATATGTCCCTGCAATATGCTCTTAAAACAGGTTATTTTGCTGATTAGCTGATTTACCTGTCTGTTAACTTTTATTTATTTGATTTCATTTTGCTAATTAGCTGATTTACTTGTTACAGTTTTTCTCAATTGTTTACACACAATTCCTTGTACTTCAGACACAATGACCACAACATGTAACTCATGCGCCAACCCTATGAACCGATTCTGCTAAACTATAAACACAATTCCTGCTTTACACTCAAATTGCAGTTTTAAAACACACTTTTTTCAAAACACTATAGACAATTCTCTGCGTTTGGCACAATTTTCATGACAGAAATCTCTTGTTTCCACAAGGAACACACAGTGATTCAAAATTTTAAAGTCAATTGCCCCACTATGCACACTGACTCATCACACTGGCAAACACCTGTCACACAGCCTTACAATTAGCTATCAGAGCTTTGGAAGAGGCAGAGCCACAGCTAGAGGAGTGAGAGTAAGAGGAGGAGGACGGGGAGGACACGGACGAGGACGAGAAAGGACCGTAATCTCTGATGAGATCAGAGCCATTTTGGTTAACCATTTGGTCAACAAAATTATTTTACAGTAGTTGTTTAGTTGTTTACATATCTCTCTCCATATTCTGCAATCCTCAACCCAATTGAGGATTTTCTTTTGACTGGAGATGAAAGTGTATGACCAAAATCCATAAATGCGTGTACCCTTTCTCTAAGCTATGGAAGACGCATGTGGAAATATAGCAACTGATGCTTTTCATGGATGGATTCGCTGCTAGGCCAGGAAAAACATTGATGTGGATGAGGTGCTGTGGCCACACCAAAACAGAAGAAAGGATGCAGCGTAATTTTTTTTTGTAACTGTATAGGCTACAGTAAACTCTTCTGTTGTGTTTTATGTAGACCACTGTAGGTGCAGCTTTGTGTTGATTGGGATGCACAGTGTGTACACTGTTTTTGTGGGAAAAAGAAAATATATTTGTAACAATATATATGTGCGTTCTGAGTATAAAAACAATATTCTAAAATATAGCACACTTATGTATGTACTGTCTGTAGCAAGTGTAACACTGAACAAAAAAAGGCCTAAATCATTATGATGAATGGAGAAGAAGTGTTTTCCATTTATCATAGTGTTTTACATTAAGCACATCATGGTTCAACTGGTTGTTATAAATGTGTATTCATATGATGGTTTGTGTTTGTCATTTGACAACAAAATAGCATTTTGAGAAGAAATAACATTGTTTTGAATGCAAAGTTTCATTTTGCAGGAGAAGTGAGTGGTTTTGCCCATTGTGTGTGTGTTTCTTTGATTTGTGTGTAGAGTTCTGAGAGTATGAGGCATGCTTTCAGGAAATGTGTTTAAACAATTGAGAAAAACTGTAACTTTTATTTATTTGATTTGTACACCATATTAATCCCTTCAGGATGTCTCTTCAGGCGAATTGTATTCTGTATGTAACCCATCACACAAGTGAGCAGGGGCAGTCATGGCAATAGGGCCGGGGGACCAGTGTGTGGGAACAGCGCCATGCTTAGGGTAGCTGAGTAGTATTTCTGCGCGGGTTCGAACCTGCAACCTTCTGGTCACAGTTCGGTTAGCTTAGGTGGCCAGGCTGCCACTACCTAAAGACTGGTGTGGTAATTATGATCAGCTGGTTCAGACAATGGTTGGATAAAGTATGTGACAGGGTTTTTGCTTTCTGTCCACACTAGTTTTTTATGTTCTACCTTCCCTATCCCAATACTTCACACTGGACTTCAGAACTCATCTCTTCAACAACAACTTTATGATCATGATCGCTACTAAGTGACAGGGCTGTGTGAAATTCAGAACTGAATCTAGGCTGGCCCATGAATTTCGATTCTGTTGTTGAATGTGGGGTACATTTTCGAATAAGGTAGTAATCAGGATACATTTCATTTAATTTAATTAATTTAATTTTAATATTATTTAGCATTAACGCATCTGTTTTAAGTGTGTAAATCACAGCCAACTCAGTATGTATCTGTAAGAGTATGAATGTATATCAGAGAGTGCTTATGTGTGTGTGTTGTTTGCACGTTTTAGTGCTGTTAGCAGCTAGCTGCTCCCATCTGGATAGACCTGGGCCACATCTGCTCTGCAATCAGAACCACTGATAGCACCACTGCTACTACTGATAATCCCAATATGCACCAGGACTGGTGGTGGTGGTTGCCAAAGTTAACCCCAATGTTTAAACTACTATGGAAAGTAGCAGTGATTATCACTTTTAATCCCAGTATCTACCAGGAACACTGGCAGTGGCCATCACTGCAGGTCCCAGACATTGATTGTGCTGTGATCTGAGTTGTGTGTTCTAAAGTGGGCTGTATGTTATGATCTGAGATGTGTGTTCCCAAAGTCGGCTGTGTGTTGTACAGTGGGCTGTGTGTTCTAAAGTCGGATGTGTGTACTTACGTGGGCTGCATGCTGTGATCTGGGCTGCGTGTTCTAAAGTGGAATGTGTGTTCTAAAGTGGTCTGTGTGTTGTGATCTGGGATGTGTGTTTTAAAGTGAGATGTGTGTTCTAAAGTGGGCTGTGTGTTCTAAAGTGGGCTGTGTGTTCTAAAGTGGGCTGTGTGGGCCAGATCCGGTCGTGGTACCCACCCTCTCCTGTCCTGCCGTGTCCCAGATGAGGAACTTGTGGAGCTCATTTCCGCACGGAACAGTCTTAGTCAGGAAAGACGCACTGCACACACACAGACAGACAGACAAACACATGGAACCTCATGATTACAGCTCAATAACACACTGAAATGAGTATGAGTGTTATTACCAAAGTCAGTAAATAGCAGTTAGCAGAGGCTGAGATAGAAAACGTTACTGCCCAAGTAATATCTATAAAGGTTCTGCTACTTGGAACTACTTTTAGAGAAGTTGTTGTTTTGACTGATTTTCACAGGTTTTGTGAGAATACAGATAGCAGATGCAAAAGGGGGGGGGGAGGAGGGGAGGGAGAACAGGAGAGAAAAGAGAGAGGGAGGATGAAAAGAACAGAGAAGAACATGGGAGAAAAGCTGCCTTCACTGTGAGTTAGCATCCACACTGACATGTGCCATTTCTTCAGCTAATCTTATTTTCCCTTTATTTTTTCTCTCAATTGTTTTTTTTTAGTTTATAATCAGATTACCTTCAAATAACTCCAGAAAGCGCCCCTTGCCCCTCAGAACTGTGCCAGCACTAAACAGCTTCCACACCCTGCTCTTTGTAATGATGCCCTAGTCTGTGTAACGAGCAAACGAACATCAACAGCACTGGACTGAAGTGTAGCCGAATACCAGCCATTTAAAGACTGACCAGCATGCTGTCCTTGCTCTCTCAAACCCTAGACCACATGAGCTCACCTGTGCCATGTGTCAAGTTGGAGCTTACCTGTGCTCACCTGGTGACCTGTTTGTAACTGTAGCCTTGAGGTTGCTGACAATTTGGAATTCAAATATTTTGACACAGGCACAGGAATTAGGATCTTTGTATTTGCCTGGCTCATGCCTCAGGGCTAACTGACTCGTGCCTCAGAGCTAATGGACTCACGCGTCAGAGCTAACGCTAACTGGTTCGTGCCTCAGGGCTAACTGACTCGTGCCTCAGGGCTACTGCTAACTGACTCGTGCCTCAGGGCTAACGCTAACTGGCTCGTGCCTCAGGGCTAATGCTAACCGAATTGTGCCTCAGGGCTATTGCTAACTGACTCGTGCCTCAGGGCTAACGCTAACTGGCTCGTGCCTCAGGGCTAACTGACTCATGCCTCAGGGCTAATGCTAACTGACTCGTGCCTCAGGGCTAATGCTAACTGACTCGTGCCTCAGGGCTAATGCTAATTGACTCATGCCTCAGGGCTAACTGACTCGTGCCTCAGGGCTAACACTAACTGGCTCATGTCTCAGGGCTAACGGGCTGGTGTCTCAGGGCTAACGCTAACTGACTTGTGCCTCAGGGCTAACGGGCTCGTGCCTCAGAGCTAACGTTAACTGACTCGTGCCTCAGGACTAACGCTAACTGGCTCGTGTCTCAGGGCTAACGGGCTGGTGTCTCAGGGCTAACGCTAACTGACTCGTGCCTCAGGGCTAACGGGCTCGTGCCTCAGGGCTAACTGACATTGCAGGCTGCAAGGGAGGGAGCAGGTGCAGACGGCAGTCTGTGTTTTCAGTCATAATTCATAGCTTCTCAGAAATGAACAAAACACACACATGCACACCCACACACACACACACACACACACAGTAGTGAGTCATCTGAAAAAAAATGAAACTGAACAAACTTGTCTGGGCAGTCCTGAGCAATGGCAGTCCAAACATATCAGGAGGATATTACCTGTTACTGATGTTACTGGTGATCACTGTGATCAGTTTTCATGCTTCCCTCATTTTACAGGAAGTAAAAGCTTACTGACACAAAATAGATCATCTGACCTTTTATACAACAGTCATTCCAGAACTTTTTTTGTCTCCAGAACAATCATTCCAGAACTTTCTTGTTGCTCTAACTTGAAATTCACCAACTGACTGCTGTCCGGTAGGCCTGAACAGTTCCAAGGATAGCCAGAAAGGATAGCTTTTGCCAGACGCATGCACAACCAGAGGCTTCCCTTCTGGCTTCACCAGCCAACTGGCCATCTCTGTCCAATCAGAATTGGCCATTTACCAACCACTGCCCATTTCTGTCCAATTAGAATTAGCCATTTACCAACCACTGCCCATTTACAACCCAACGGGCAATCCTATCTAAACTGAACCTGCATTTCAAAAACTGGTCCTTATATCCTCTGCTACTAGAGATATTTAGAGACAATTGTGACGACAAAACAATCTTCCCAGCTGGTGCAGAGGAAAACCCCGGGTTCCTCTTCATCACAAAGACTACAGCGGCGGCATGGGACCTAGTCTAGGCCAGGCCAGTTAGAGGGTCTCCAAACTCTCCTAAAGGGAACAGGGGTTTCACATACAGCACTACTGCTATATCTTATTGTGATCTCCCAATGCAGGCTGTGAGCATGCTGCAACACGTAGGGCCGTAACTTGCACCTCTGAGGTTTTATGACTGAGACCTGTGTTTATGTTACACATGCATGCGCACTTGTGCACATGGACTGAAACAAGTCAACTGATTTGACCTGACTGCATAAACTCCATTACTGCATGCTTTAAATAAATAGACTCAACATTGACATTAACTGGGCCTTTAAATACAGTAATAATAAACATGGGGCCTCCTACCAGGTAACATTGGGTAGGACTATAATTGAAGGTAACTTCATTTTTTTCTATTGCTCAGGAAACTCAGATGAAGCTTTAAAAAAAACTTTGAGAGTGCCACTGCCACCATTTGAGTATCTGAACACAAATTGTTGGTCATGGACCCATTGGAAAGGTATATGGGAGACACAGTGTTCAGTAAAAACAAGGATTTTCTATTATTTTTCACAAAGGGGTGTAAGTTTCACCCCATTTTCCTGGGCATGTATAATGTTTTTTTTTATTTTGTTATAATAATAATAATAATAATAATAATAATAATAATAATAATAGTAATAATAATAATGTTTACTTGTATAATATTTACTTGTTTCTTGCAGTTCAGTGGCGCCAGAGCGGACGAACACAATTACACATTAGCTTGTGTTGGGTTTTAGTGTGTCATGCTGCCCTGCTTATGTCAACACCACCACCTGTGCCATAGCTTGGCAGTGTGCCATGGAGACCAAGGTTCAAGTCCAACCTGTGCTCTTCATCCCACCCCATCCCCCTGGGTGCTCAGGTCTGATATCAGCCTGGGTCCCTCCCCCATCCCATCCCAATATCAGCCTGGGTCCCTCCCCCATCCCATCCCAATATCAGCCTGGGTCCCTCCCCCATCCCATCCCAATATCGGCCTGGGTCCCTCCCCCATCCTATCCCAATATCGGCCTGGGTCACTCCCCCACCCCATCCCAATATCGGCCTGGGTCCCTCCCCCATCCCATCCCAATATCGGCCTGGGTCCCTCCCCCATCCCATCCCAATATCGGCCTGGGTCACTCCCCCATCCCATCCCAATATCGGCCTGGGTCCCTCCCCCATCCCATCCCAATATCGGCCTGGGTCACTCCCCCATCCTATCCCAATATCGGCCTGGGTACCTCCCCTACCCCATCCCAATATCGGCCTGGGTCACTCCCTGATTGCTTCCCCATCTCTCTCTTCTTCCTCTCTTTTCTTCACCATACTATTGATTAAAGGTAACAAAATCAAAAAAAAAAAAAAAAAAAAAAAAAAACACAAAAGGGAAAGCCTTGATTCTGCTCATTCCCACCCAAACTGATGTCAGAGGTGCAATCAGTGCCCCCTGGAGGCCCAGGGCAGAGCTGCCTGAAGTTGACCACGCAGACACATGTAATATGTCTGAACACCAGGGATGTGCAAGGCCACGTTTGTCAGCCAGAGGAATGTCCAAAAGTTACCACGTAGCCACAAAATGTGCCATTCATTTCCACAGATTCCAGTGAAACAGAGGCATACAATGACAACCTGATGCAGCTGCAGCAGGTCACAGAGTCACACTGAGACTGTGCTGTTAGGTCAAGTAAGACTAGATCTGGGCAGCAGGGTCTAGGACCCAAAGCAATGCTGGCATCTACAACAATCCTCTCACCCTTCTCCCCAAAAGATGTCTGTATTTCATTCCTGCTGACGAGAGGCACTCCCTCCCATCCTTTTGTCACCAGAGGGGTGTATGTAGCGTTCGTCAGGGCAGGCCACACCACACCAGGACCCAGTGCTCTGCCGCTCAGGAGTCACCAGCCAGAGAGACGGCCTTGTCACGTCCCAGCTGCAGTCACCCCGAGCGCGCTTGACAGCCCGGGGCTCTGTGTGCGATGGTCTTCTATGGCTGGGGTGCTAGGGCCCATTGTTAATGCCACCTGCGTCTGCGGCTGGTGGACCAGCTAACCAGCCTCGGTGTAAGAGAGGGGTGCCGCGCTACACGCACAAGTGAATACTGACGTTTGTTCTTAGACTAAGATCCGTGTTTGTGTTATGACATAGATCTCACCCCGTAATCCTTCGTGCATGAGGTTTTTCTTCTAATTCTGTGCCTTGTGTTTCTGCTTCCCCTAGCTCTTATGCTTCAGGCAGCGTGTGTTTTCCATTAGTGGCCATATAGTCTGCTTGTATTACTGCCTTCTGTAGCTTCCTATGAGTATTAGTGGCATGTGACACTTGTATTGTTAAACTATTTATAAAATCCCTCAGACTTTTTCTAACTATGCACTTCAGCTGTCAATAAGATTTAGATGTTTTTTTAAGTCTTTAGAAATGATGCTCTGCTGAGCCAGTGATAACAGCTTTAGCTGGAGTGTAAAGTGTAGACCAGACACATACTTTTTCCCCCTCTTCAAAACGATGAGCTAAGCTGTTTCGCTATCCTAGACAAAACCACAGATTAGTCACATTCAGTCTTTACACTAAAATTCGGCTTAGAATTTGTCGATGTCATCCTTACCCTATAGTCGGACTTATGTTGTGGTCGAAGTGGTCCTGCACGAAGCGGCACACAATACTGGATTTCCCCACTCCCGTATCCTACGAGACAAGGACAAAAAGTACACATCAGGTGAAGGAATGTCGCCACAAGATATTATCCCGCTATTCAGTCGTTATCATTGGCTATTACTCCATTTCCAAGCATCCATGCACAAACAAACACTCCCGTAATGATTCTGGAAAACATTAGCATAGTCGTGGCCAGACGGCCAATGTTGACAAAACACTTCAATTCCTGAAATTATCCCCAGAACGCTGGATTCCTGTAGACAAAAGCGTTCTGCGCCTCGAGCTGCTGTCCTGAGGCCAGCTGCCTGACAATGTGACGTCATGGCTGTGGATGTTGAATTGACATCGCAATGTAATCGGAGAAAATGACATCTGAATGAACACCGAAACATGTAGGGGCCTAGTAAGACACCGGCTTTGACTACTGGCTGTGCGGTTTACGAATGCTACAATGTATCGTCAAGCGAAGATGTTTTTCCAAAAATAGACCAACGTTAGGCAATTACGACTGGCTATTACCAAATAGGCTACTCTATCAGTAAACAGTTCGATTTTTCGAAATCGTCTAAAAGTTTGCATTCCGCTCGGAAATTACAGCTAAAGCCAAATAGCAGAATCAGTTATTAATGGACAATAACGTTACCAGACGCGGTTTGCTTATGTTGCCCTCTGAGACGAGCAACCGAACCGCAGACTCGAGAAATCTGCGAGGAATCCGGCGGAGGAAGTTTTTTCTCCACTTACCCCGAGAAGGCAGACTTTGAGTTCCCTTATTATGGCCATTTTACACTTTCTACGAAGACTGACGCATTCTTCGTTCGCGTTTGAGATAGTTTAGTGCTTCAATGCAAACATGCTTACAACGACATTTTTTGTATTAAACGACAAACCCTGCCCCTGAACGACTTGTCTGACCATCTTCCCAAATATAACGGAAACCAGTTGGAGTCACTCGAAGCGGTGTCAGTCACGTGATGCGTGTGCCTCTCCTCTCTCCGATTTAAAGAAGTAGTCAGGGACAAAAATAAAGGGGCGACACGATGGAAAAATAGATTATGTCACGCTACGAACATTACAACAGCACATTATATCTGTAGATCACAGAATGATTATTTGCGTTCAGACTAACGGCGATCAATGCCGATTCCGCATTCCTAAGCGGCGGGTCGTCTTTCCAGGTCAGAGCGGTCAGCAATGTGGTATGCAGACAAAGGATAACTTAAAAGAGTCTACCCGAAATGAAAGTAGGTCACTTAAGGCAGTGTGATCCAGGTGGAAATGCTCTGCCAGTTGCACAAAGGTGCGCGCTGTTCTTTGGTTGCTTTCATCTGCAATTGTTTAATTTTCCGGATCGCCCAGGTATACGGATGCTTACTTAAATCTGTGACCCAAAGCGACCATCAGCACAGACTTGCTGGAGTTCACCGAGTTCTTCTTCATGAAGACGTCGTTGGTTAGAGATGTTAATGAATTTACATCACTGCTGATTCTCTATAACTGAATACCTGAATAAAACATTAATAACTTAAACTTTGTAACTTAATATCAGTTATCACCTTATATATTGATTAGGTGATCCAGCATGTTGATCTGTCACCTTCTATGTGAGTGGTATTTAAAGATAAGGCATTAAAGATGCCAATAATCACTGACTTCCAAGCCATTCAGTGGGTCTGCAAATAAGTTCTCAATGGATTAAGGTAAGTACCCCCAAGCAGAACCGATTCCAGACTCTGTTGGGGCCCCAAGCAAAACCACTTCCATTGGAAACAGCTTGGCAACCACTTCCATTGAAAACGGCTTGGCAACCACTTCCATGGAAAACGGCTTGGCAACCACTGTAGTTTTAAAGGCTGTGGGCCCTTTGAGGCCCTCGAGTGGCCTGGGGGGCCCCAAGCAGTTTCCTGTTTTGCCGGTTGACTAGAAAGCTAGTCTAGCCTCTGCCCCCAAGTCACTGGCCACTCAGAGTTTTTTTGCCATATACAGAGGCAGCTGGGTTGACCTGTGGTGTGAGTAGCACACCCAAGGTCTGCCACCTCTGAGACTGAGAGAATTCGCCAAAGTGATTATTCACAGACCCAAGTAGGCATCCAGCCATGGCATGGTGACACAGTGACGAAAGTAGAACATGGGCTTAGCTTGGCATCAAAGCTTAGCTAAGCATCAAAGAGCACAGAGCATGGGTGTTCTATATTTGTTAGTATGCTAAAGCACATTATACATAGAAATGCACATTCCCCTCAAGAGGCCACCCATCCATCCAGCAGTTAGCTAAGGCACCTATACCATAAACCCAGGGATCCATGGTCTTCCTTTTTTTTAATCCTTTATTTTTTAACCCACCCCCCCTCCCCTTTTCATGTAAGTTATTTAATCAAATCCAAGGCATTTTCTATCCATTTCTACAAGTGTATTTTTAATGGAGTCTATGTGAAACCCTTTGCACTGTCTCTGCATACACGACATGTGTTATATAAATACAGGTAGCCTTGCCTTACTTCCTGTCTTCAAATGTTCTAGCAAAAAATAGCAGCCCAAGGCAATACTTAAAAAGACATGCAATAACCCTCAAGAGGCTATTCATCCATCCATTTATCCATCCATCCAGTCAGGCTTTTCATCAGTGAAACACCACAACAGCACATTTAAGACTGACACTTTATTTTTCATCTATAGGAGATCATTAGCAGAAACAAAGACTACAAAAAGCCATTATGAAAAATCAATATTAAAAAAAGAAACTGAAGATGTTAGCACAGCATAAGTAGTTTCAGTTGCACTGAGTTGGCATACAATCACCTTGATTTGAGAGATGGTCACAGATGGCCAATGTTTTTCTCAGCCACTGCTGTGGTTCATACCAAAAACACTTAAGGAGTCAGTCAATTAATCAATGAATTGATCAGTCTGTTCCTCACGCCAATACCCAGATAGTGTCAGACTTAACTCAATGTAGTTCTGACCCGCTTTTTTTTTTGTTTTTCCTCTGTGACTGATTCACAACCATTGCCAATCCGAGGGAGTGAGCTGAGTTCACCTTCAGTCAATCATTCTGTCATGTTGGTCGGTCATTTGCTTTGTTTTGTCCACATGTAGTTACTTCAGCAGGCTATGCAGCATTAGTGACGGGCACGGACGCGTCATTGCTAGCTTGGCACGGGCAGGGTGGCACATCAACACGCTTCACCCACGAAAACCGAGCAAGGACAGCACACCACGCACAAAACAGAATAATCAATAACTCACTATTAACACCTGGCAAATAGCTATGAAACAGTCCACTAAATGTCTGGACACAAAATAAATGGGCTGGTCATCCCGTGTGTCTGTTAAACCCAAGGCAGATGTCATCAGGTAAGCCTGCTGCATTGTCAGAGACAAAAGACACAGAAATTGTGACTGATTATTTACCTAATTAAACACCCCATTCCTGTGAGATAACAATCTAAAAGAACATGACGCTTGTAAGTGATTTTAAGTGTTTTAGGTAGACATTAGTTGTGAGGATTTCACGTTTTTAAAGTGAGAAATGATCAGTGGTCAGAATTTTAAGTTTTTAAGTGAGAAATGATCAGTAATCAGTATTTATTGTTTTTAAAGTGAGAGTTGATACGTGACGAGGAAGCTATGAAACTGTAGTATGAGAGCGGCAGACCCTGGACTTGGGCACCACCATGCTGATGTAGCAGCTCAGCACGCGGGTTGCCACCGTTTGACTGCTTACGGGAATGACCCCTGTGGCTACGGATACAACCCCTGCTCTTACGGAAACGACCCCTGTGGCGCCCTGGACAGGAGGGCTGTGGTTCTGTGGCAAACCTGGGTAAGGTACCCTAGAATAAATGGGGTACACATCTAATAAAGGAGCCCTTTGGCTACGTTTAGGCTAGGAGAACAAAGCAATATGGCCTGTCTTCTAGGGGGTTTGCTACTTGCTCAGAGCTAGGTTCACCACTAAGCCGTGTACCTGAATCCCCCCCCCCCCCCCCCCCCAACCCCACTCCCAGAACACAACATGATACTATCCCGAACCCTTCAGTCAGTAGAAGCTAAATGACATATGAGGATGACCATATATGTTCTTCCTGTGTTTTCCACCAGCGGTGCATCCTTTTAAAACCCATCACAGATTCGCAAATTACACATTGATTATGAAACACTTGGTATGCCATTACAAACAAAACATGACATAAAAAAAAAACAGTTTTCTGTTCCTGTATCATGCAGATCTTAAACCATTAACATCCCCGTGTGTCTTTGGAGCCCGTTACTTCAGGAATGCAGTTATACATGAATAGGTTATACAGCATGTTATATTCTTTTAGATCTATATATGGTTTTATATATATATTTTAAAAACATTGTTTCTTTATACAAATACTTCAACAAAAACAACTTGTTTTTAGATTACTTTGACTAAGTACATATTATAGTCAGTTAAAGATCTCTTCATTGTTTTTAGGTGTCATTAATGTGCAGTTATTTTTTTCTTCGTCTCTTCATTGTTTATGGCACAGTGGTTTACGTTACTCATCATTTAAGGGGTCGCATAGTTATGTCTGTAAATGCTGTGATCGTTTGGCTGGCCTTGCTCTGCATACAGACCCACAGGGGTTTATGGGTGGGGTGTCACTGCAGGCTCGGCCAATCAATTGCAAGAAGTATTTCAATTTGGAAAAACTGCCATTCTCTGGAGATCTGACAGACACAGATGGACACATCAGCTTTTGCAGTCAGACAGCAGCAGCTGCAGCTCCCAACACTGAGCCACTCTCAACTCAGGGGCAAAACCTACGGCAGCCACCCCTCTCTACCCAACAGACCCACAACTCCTATGGAAATACACAACAGATGGATGTGTCGCCTCCAGAACAACTCCTTACAGGCTGAACACGCACACACACACAACCATTCCTATATGCGGGCACACACACACACACACACACACACACACACACACACACACACACACACACACACACACACACACACACACACACACACACACACACACACACACAATCAGTTCAGGATGTGGCCATCATTAATGTCTATGCAATCATCATGCCTTCTTACACAGACATATTGTGTGTGTATTACAGTAGGCAGGAGAACGGAGGCAGGTGAGAGTGTCTCTTTAACTTGGAGCATGATGGGACTTGTAGTTTCTGAAGCGCTTCACATGTTGTTCTCCCTCCTGTCCTTACTGGGTGACGGCTTCAGACCATCTTTCGCCGGCTTCCCATTCACTATGGCAACAGTTGCTGTGGTGCTGTCCCCGACTGCTGTGCTGGCACCAGCTGCCATGGCAACAGGCGGAGCAGCAGCAGCGGCGTCATCAGGGCTGGGCTGAGTGGGTGGGGCCTGTTCAGTTGACGTGAGGGGCTTATGATTCTGGAGGAGGCGGAGCTGAACACGCAGCTCCAAGATGGCCTCCTGCTCTTCATGGATGGCCTGGTTCAGATGGGTGTTCTTGTTCTACACACCCACACCAAAGTCAGTGACACAGCAGAACACTTTTAATTTTCCCAGAATAATGTCAGATGCACTTATACAACCTCTCACACCCTTAACATTTATTCACACACACACATAGAAAATTCAGTGATACAGTGGGACATTTTAACACACACATCACATGCACTGTCAGACATAACATAGATTCAGAAATGCTGTGTATATATATATATACACACACAAAGTCAAAATATATAATATAAAGACAGACACACACACACACACACACCTCAAGCTCCTCGTTCTGTTTCTGCAGATCCTCCAGTATGAGTTGCAGCTCCTCCTCGTCCTCACTCTCACTCTCGCTGTCGGAGGAGTACTCCTCCGTCTCGCTGCGCCCCTGCTGACGGCTGTGTGTGTGGACAGAAGAGAGAAACCGTCACGTGTGTGTGTGTTTGTGCGTGTGCGCGAGACCACTGTCACTGGATCGTCTTCCTAACTTTTGCATGTGTGTGTTTGTGACCACTCTTGCTGTATTGTGTTTCTAACTTGCGTATGTCTGTGTGTGCATGTATGTATGAGTGTGTGCGTGTATGCAGTGTGTGTAGCTACCTCTGGATGTCAGCGATCTCTGCACGGAGCCTCTCGATCTCCTCCTTCTCAGTGGCTATCTGTCGGCGCAGCACCTGCTCCAGAGCAATCAGCTCCTCCTGCTCTGTCAGGAGCTCGTTCTCCTGCACAAACACAACCGCAGGGACACACACATTAGTAACACACTCAGCTCCTCTGGGGTGGCCTGTGTGTGTATGATCTGATGGCATCGAACAGGGGAGGGACACCAAGGGATGCTGGACGTGTGTCACAGTGAAGAAGTATCGAGTGATGGATAAAAATAATTTTAATAATTGTTTTTTTGCTTTTTACAGCTTTATTCAGACAGGACAGTGAAGATGGTGACAGGAAGTAAGTGAGAGAGAGATGAGGTAGGGTCGGGAAATGACCACAGGCTGCACTTGACCTCTCCAACCACTCCAACCACTGCACCCCCAGACCAGTGGACACATGACATATGACAGGATAGAGGGCAAATATGACAGGACAGGACAGAAGGAATATGTGACAGGAGAGAGGCCATATATGACACATGACAGGGCAGTGGACATGTACAATACAGAAGGAAAGGTGTAAAATTAGGACATTATGGAAATAAAGACGAACAGAACAGAAGGAGAGAAGCAGATACGAACCCAAAGAGAAAAGGCACATGAACACAGCACACGTGCATATTGTGCATGCAAACAGGGAAGCAGGCGGGGAAATGTGGTGCCTTTAAGGCAGTGCTTCGCAAATAGTGGGGCGGGCCCCCTGGGGGGCGTGTGACCCTGGGGGGGCGTGTGTGACCCTGGGGAACATGCTTTTTTTTGCCCTACTAGAATAAAGTGGAACTGCACTTTGACCACAGTACAGGGTAAAAAAACAACGTTAATGTTAATAAAGTTATTCTTTGTTATAAGTTGATCTATATTTCTTGGTTTCTTTTTTTGTTCTCTTTAATAATAAGGATACAATGTTACACAGGTGTGTACTTATAACAATTTCAGACAAATGATGGAGGGGGGTGTAAATAGGAAATGCTCCTCCTGGGGGGGGGGGGGGGTAACAGGAAATGATTGAAAGGTACTGCTTTAAGTGGACAAGCAAGAACAGGAAATGGGAGAGTTTTGATTGAAAGGTTGAAAGGTACTGCTTTAAGTGGACAAGCAAGAACAGGAAATGGGAGAGTTTTGCTGTGTTACTCTGAGTGTGTGTGTGAGTATGAGTATGAGTGTGTGTGAGTATGAGTGCGTGTGTGTGTGTGTGCGTGTAGGTGTGCATATGTTTACCTGTGCCAGCAGGATGTTAATGACCTCCTCCTCGTTCTCGGTCATCTCCTCTTTAGAGACGTCCTCTTTGGACAGGCTGGCGATCTCCTGAGCAATCTTAGTCTCACACTCCTGCAGCACACACAAACAACGTGGGGCTAAAGGTGAGAAAAGGTACTGTGTGTGTGTGTTCCCTGTGTGCCCTTTCATTAATTATATTGGAGAAGCTGCAAAGTGTATGTTTGTGTTAGCCTCTATGAAATTGGGTTTGAGTGTGTGTGTGTGTGTGTGTGTGTGTGTGTGTCCATCTCTTAGCCTCTCTAAGATTGGGTTTGAGTGTGAGAGTGTGTGTGCGTGTGTGTACGTACCTTTGTCTTGGCATCTCTGAGCTTGTGTTTGTGTGCGTGTGTTTGTACCCGTCTCTTGGCCCTCTAGCTTGAGTTTGAGTGTGTGTGCACAGATCTCTTGGCCTCTCTAAGCTTGCATTTGAGTGTGCGTGTGTGTGTGTACCTGTCTCTTGGCCTCTCTGAGCTTGCGCTTGAGTGCGGTGAGGATGCGTTGCACCTCCCACAGACGCTCCTCCTTGGACAGGTCCTTCACTCCCGCCTGCAGGTCTCTGTGCAGGCAGTTTAACAGGAACTCCTGCACGAACACACACACACTTTGTGTCTACACGTACACGTAACTTACACTTGTAGATACACACATTTTACTTCTTTGTGTCCACACATATATATATATGTACACACACACACACACATATGAACATACGCACGCACAACACAATAAAAACAACATACACATATCATCCCACAACAGACAGGTAAAACCGGCAAAATTTGACTTTCAACTAAGGAACAAAATTATTTGAATGTTCAGTTTAAAACCAAATATGATTTAGTTTATGTATAGTGTGTGCATGCACATTTGGGTGGGTGATAAACATGCACTTGGGTGCGTGTGCATGCCAGTGTGTGTGGGGGTGTTTGCGGGGGATGTTTGTGTATGCATGTGTGTGTGTGTAAATCAGGGATGGACAGGCCACCAGCCAAATGCTGGTAAAACACAAAATAATAATTTAATGGAAAATGTAACATTTTGCAAAACATTTATTTGTCAGTGGCTGGTGAAAATTGCAAAAAAAAACACATTTTGCAAAGTTAATTTCCATACCTGGTGTGCGTGTGTGTGTGAGCATGCTTGTGTACCTGTCGTCTGATCTCTTCTTTAATGCTCTCCTGCGTCTCGGGCAGGGCGGGCATGGTGGCCATGTTGGACCAGCGGAGGGGCCGCACCACGGGCTTCAGCAGAACCTCCCCAAACAGCTCCCGCACATGCGTGAAGAACAAGTACAGAACCCGGTTCCCCATCTGAGTGACAGGACACAGACGCTGAAGTTAAACAGGTGTTTTTCGGGTGTGAGGGGCTCTTCTTCTCCCCGTGTCTATATTATTACTGAAACTGGCTCTCTGGTGCCTCGGACCCTCCCTATCTCTCTCCTCTGAAGCTTGCCTGGATGCAGTCAGGGCAGGGAAGCGGTAGCCCCTGGGTGCAGTCAGGGCAGGGAAGCGGTAGCCCCTGGGTGCAATCAGGGCAGGGAAGCGGTAGCCCCTGGGTGCAGTCAGGGCAGGGAAGCGGTAGCCCCTGGGTGCAGTCAGGGCAGGGAAGCGGTAGCCCCTGGGTGCAGTCAGGGCAGGGAAGCGGTAGCCCCTGGGTGCAGAGGTCCTGTCAGGTGTGTATCTCCTGTCAGGTGTGTATCTCCTGTGTGTGTATGTGGAGGCTGCTGATGTAAGAACTCCCTCCCTCTCCCTCTCTCTTTCCCTCCCTCTCTCTTTCTCTCCCTCTCTCTTTCCCTCCCTCTCTCCCTCTGCTCTATCTCTCTCTCAATTCCTCTCCTCTCTCCCTCTCTCTCTCTTTCCACTGTCTGATCTGCATCTTGTGCATAGTGACATTGAGGGCAATGGGGAGTTACATGTAATAACACCATTCTCTTTAATGTTCACCCATCTGACCCTCGTCTCTAAGGTGTCTGGTGTGTTGCTGTAGGTATGTTCACCTGTGTGGTGTGTTTGGTGTGTGATGCGCACCTGTGTGGCTGTGTGATGCGCACCAGTATGGTGTGTCTGGGGTGTGATATGCACCTGTGTGTCTCTGTGATGCGCACCTGTATGGTGGGGTTGAGGACGATGGAGATGTTCTGTATGTTCATCTTGGTGTCGGCCTCGCGGGCGATGACGTGGTCCATGTGCGTGACAATCCAGGCCAGCAGGAGGCGTGCGGGCGCTGGCACCTCGCCGAGGATACGCTGGCACTCCTGTAGCCGCTCCGCCTCGCTCGGGCGCCCGCACGCCTCCTCGAGCCGGCCCGCCACGCTACGGCCCAGCAGCCCCTCGGGCAGCTCCCGCAGGTACTGCTTCAGCAGGCTCGCCACCGTGTGCGGGTCGTACTCCTCCAGGCACGGGCACTCCTCACGGTCGTACGCTGCCTTCAGCTCGTCCACCTTCGACTTCATGCCTGAGGGAAGCGCAGCACAGCAAGGCAGAGGCAGCCTCAGTTATGTGGCACATCTTAGACCAACAGGCAAATAAAAGAGCAACATAATGGTGAGCTGGTATAAATATGAATGTGGTTCCAAGGATTTTTTAGTTAAAAAAAAAAGTTTGAAAAAATCAAAAGAAACATGTTGTGTGACGGTTACAGATTCATTTCTCCTTTTAATCCTCGACTACAATGTTCCGTTTCCATGGATAACGGATATCAACACAATGTGACCGCTCGCTGTCATGCCCTGAATAAAAAGGGCTTGTTTGAAATCGTCTGGCTGGCTAGTGGCTGGATTAAAGCAATGCATTCTGGATATGAAATGGTGAGGTTTTTGGACAACCTCGTCCGAGGTCAGCGTACCACATGGGTGAATACGGTGTGGTACTGTGACGTTCACACAAAACGTCACCAAAACGGTCCAAAAACATCACCATTTCAAGTCCAGAACAAATTGTTTTAAGCCAGCCACTAGCCAGCCAGACGATTTCAAACAAGTCAACTATCATCTAACCACACAGCTTCCTATGGGTCATTCCGTGTCAAATCAACAAATGGCCGACACCCTCTCCAAAAAATCTGAAAAAAAATCACAGCTGTTTGTACATCCAACCTATGTATAAATCTTAAATATTAAGTAACTAATAGCTCCAAAACTATAGCCCTTTGAAATTTCAGGTCATTTTGGGAATTCTGGTGAACAAGCCTTTTGCTCAACTTCCGACATTGCTGGCTCTTTTAGTATTCCACACACATTAGTGTAACTATGTGAAAAGAAATGCATTTTCCTGTAGAATTCAAAAATCAAATCAGATCAGATGTACCTTGTGTAATTCTTCCTCTCCAAAGCTGTAAAAATGGCTATAGATTCAATATGTGAAATGACACCACCACTTTTGAGGGCTTCTCGTTCAAAAAGTATGGCACACAAATTTATCAGATTATTTTTCCCAGTCATATACGGATTATAATGTCATGCCTATGCATTAACCTTTGTTGATATTGTTTTCATATGGTCAGTGTATTTTCTTGAAGTTAGGCTTGATTTTCAAAAAGGCTGTTTTCATCTTGTCATTTCACCATGTGGACAGTTCACAGGATTTTTATTTTTATTTTTCCATAATCATCCTGTATGTGAGGATCATTTGTCCAAAATTTGGATTTGTTGCTGAGTCTCTTTATTGAGATATGATGTTTGGGAAAAAATGTCAGTAATTCCATGGAGTTGGATTGATCGGCAGTACCTCTTTCCACCACATGTTGTGCTCTTTTAATACAATGGAAGTCAATGACAGGGTAGCATGTCATTTACAGGAAAAGCTGCCAAACAAACTTTGTGTTACAATTAAACCAATTGCACTGTCAAGGTCATTTTTAAGCAGGGTTTTATTGTACAGCACACAAAAAGCTTTTTTAAAAAACACAAAAGGACCATAAACAGGAATGCTATCAATTTAAAGATCATAAACAGTAACAATATGCTATGCAAACATCAAGAATGTGAAAACTAAGATCTCATATTTGTAAATGTTTAAATTTAAGATATGCATATTTTGTGGTCATGAGTGTGAATGTCTGTGTCTTGCGTTTCATTACTTTAATAAAAATATGAGATCCTAGTTTTCACATTCTTGATGTTTGCATAGCATATTGTTACTCTTTATGATCTTTACATTTTTAGCATTGCTGTTTATGGTCCTTTTGTGTTTGTATTATAATGCCATTTTTTCAGTTTTGCCTTGCTTTTGTGTAAATAATCCCCTGCTCAAAAATAACCTTGACAGTGCAATTGGTTTAATTGTAACACAAAGTTTGTTTGGCAGCTTTTCCTGTAAATGACATGCTACCCTATCATTGACTTCCATTGTATTAAAAGAGCACAACATTGTGGTGGAAAGAGGTACTGCCGATCAATCCAACTCCATGGAATTACTGACATTTTTTCCCAATCTCAATAAAGAGACTCAGCAACAAATCCAAATTTTGGACAAATGATCCTCACATACAGGATGATTATGGAAAAATGTTTAAAAACTCCTGTGAACTGTCCACATGGTGAAATGACAAGATGAAAACAGCCTTTTTGAAAATCAAGCCTAACTTCAAGAAAATACACTGACCATATGAAAACAATATCAACAAAGGTTAATGCATAAGCATGACATTATAATCCGTATATGACTGGGAAAAATAATCTGATAAATTTGTGTGCCATACTTTTTGAACGAGAAGCCCTCAAAAGCGGTGGTGTCATTTCACATTGAATCTATAGCCATTTTCACAGCTTTGGAGAGGAAGAATTACACAAGGTACATCTGATCTGATTTGATCTTTGAATTCTACAACAAAATGCATTTCTTTTCACATAGTTACACTAATGTGTGTGGAATACTAAAAGAGCCAGCAATGTCGGAAGTTGAGCAAAGGAGAGGGTGACTGTCGGCCATTTGTTGATTTGACACGGAATGACCCCTATCTAGCTGAGGCACTGACAACTGGCAACTCTGAACGGTACCGGTAAACCCAATCCTTTAGGACCCTTCTATAGTCCACCAAAACACGTCAGCCATTTCTCTCACAGCTTGTTATTGCTGACATCATAACAAAAGTACATCATAGCACCCCTTAATGTTACAACCTAATCCTAGCCTATCATAGCACTGGTATCATGCATACACAATAATGCCAAATTAATCAACCGAAGCACTGTGGTCTATATAAAACTGGGGAAAGATGTTGTGTACTTGAGGTATGGTATGTGTGAAGTCATGTTTGTTTGTGTGTGATCATAAATAAGGTATGTGTTAATCAGGTGTGTGTGTAAGAGTGTGTGTGCATATGGTCAGAGACAAGAGATATTCATACGTGCATGTGGTCAGAGATGTGTGAGAGAGCGTGTGTGTGTGTATATGTGAGGTCAGATGTGTGTGTGTTTGTATTGTGTTACCTGACACACGGTAGATGCCCTCACACTTCATGCCGTAACTCTCCACGTAGTCCACACACTCACGGAACACTGCGGGGAGCGGAATGCCATCGTAGAGCGCCGTGCGCCTCACCGCCTCCTCCAGCGGCGCTCCAAAGATGGGCCTCACCATGGGAACCGTCTCCGCGGCGCCCGGCTCCGGCTCAGCACTGGGCGTGGTACCCTTCTTCTTCTTTTTCTTCTCCTTCCACTGCTTCACCACATCCGCTGCCGTCAGGTCCTTCGCCTTCTTGTCCTTGTCCTTCTTCTCCTCCTTGGGCAGCTTCTCCTTCACCTTGAAGTCCTTCTCCTTCTTCTTGGAGAAGCTGGGCTTCTTGAACACGTGGATGCCCTTGGAGCGCTTCATCTTGGACGGGCTCTCCGCCTCGTCCGCCGAGCTGTCCTCCTGGAAGGCGGCGTAGCCCTCCGCTGAGAACGGGAGAAGGGGGGGAGCAGGAGAGGAGAGAGAGAAGAGAGAAAGAGGAGAAAAAGACAGGAGAAGAGTGAAGAAATGAAAAAGAGAAAAAGAGGGAAGGGAAAGGCAGAAGAGGAGAACAGAGGATGAAGTAGAGATGAAGGAGAAAAGGGAGAAAAGCAACAGAAGATGAAAAGAGAGAAAAGGAAAGAGAAGAAAGGAGAAGTAAAGGAGGAAAGGAGAGAGGGGAAAACAGCACCACGGTGTGAAAGGCAAAGTTAGATTGGATGGATGACAGATGTAAAGAGAGCGAGAAAGGACAGCACAGAGATTCGAAGGAGTGAAAACAAAGGAGGGGAAATGAGGACAGGGCAGGTGGAGGGAAGAGGAGGGAAGAGAGGAAAGGAAAGAAAGACAAGGAAAGCAGGAATGGTACACACAAGAAAGAAAAGAGGCAGTGTGGTGAAAGGATGATAGAAAAGGAGAAGAGGAGAGCAGAGGAGAAGAGGAGAGGAGAGGAGAGGAGAGGAGAGGAGAGGAGAGGAGAGGAGAGGAGAAGAGAGGAGAGGAGAGGAGTGGATAGGAGAGGAGAGAACAGGAGAGGAGAGAATAGGAGAGGAGAGAAGTTATTGGTCAAATCAAACTCCACAGCAGAAAGAGAGAGAGAGAGAGAGAGAGAGAGAGAGAGAGAGAGATGCTCTACCTCACACCCCTGTCCTTCCCTCTCTCTATCTGCTGCTAAACATAGGGAGGAAAAGGGCACAATAGTAGGACAAGAGAGAGAGAGAGAGAGAGAGAGAGAGAGAGAGAGAGAGAGGGAGAGAGGGAGCAAAAAAGAGAACGAAAGAAAGAGAGAGAACAAGAGAGAGACAAAGATAGAACTAGACAGAGAGAGAGAGAGACAAAGATAGAACTAGACAGAGAGAGAGAGAGGGAGAGAGGGAGCAAAAGAGAGAATGAAAGAAAGAGAGAGAAAGAGAGAGACAAAGATAGAACTAGAGAGAGAGAGAGAGAGAAAGAGGGAGCAAGAGAGAGAGAAAGAAAGAAAGGAGGGGAAACTGCAAAAACAGGTCAGTCTTCAATTTAGCTCTATTCCCTGGGTCCACATTGGGCTGAGTCCTTTTATAGTGATCGCCTCTCCACCACAGCCTGACAACCTCACTCTCTCTCTTTTACCTCTCTCCCTTCATCCCTCTATACCTTACACTTTCCCCTCATCTTCCCCTACTCCTCCTTCTCTTTCCTCCCCTAATTCCTCCATCTCCATCACCCTCATTCACTCACTTTCCTCCTCCTTCTCCCTCTCCCCCTCATTCAACCCCCCCCCCCCCTCACTCTGCAGGGCCTATGCTGTGCTGTGCTCTGTTCTGCTGCAGACTCGATCAGCAGAAGTAATCAGAATCCAGGAGCACCCGGGCTGACGTCCATCCTACACACACAGGCCGTTTATCTGGGAGCGCGGGGGGCCCTGGGATTGGACAGGGATGGAGCGGGCTGGACTGGGCAGAACACCACAGGGATGTTTGGATTTGGGTCCTACTCCCCCCCCCCCACCCCGGAGCTCCTCGGTCCCCCTGGAAGGTTGGGTGTGCCCCTAAAACGTCAATCAACTTCCTCCTGTGACGCCATTGGCTGCAGCAGGGAGTGGAGCAGAGCTAAAATAAGCCGTGGGAACGCCCGGGTAGAGCAGGAAGTGTTTGCTGGGACAGAGACTGACTCAGAGGAAGGGGATCCTAGCTGTGTGTGTGTAGGCCAGGGTGACAGGTGGGGGTCTCAGTATGGGGTCTAGCTCAGACTCAAACTGTCACAACAGGGTGCTGCGAGGGACAAACCCTAAACAAACAGCCACAGACACCCCCAGCAGAACCATCAGTGAATTGTGGGTAAACAAACACAGTGCCCAGCATGTGCTTTGTGTACAGTTTCATGCCCACAGGCCTCAGACCCCGCCTACACCAGCTCCCATCTGCTTCCTGTATCTGTGCTTGGTTTGGCCATAACAGGGTCCGACTGCCTGTCTGTCTGTCTGGCTTGGTTTGGCCATAACAGGATCAAACGGCCTGCCTGTCTGTGCTTGATTTGGCCATAACAGGGTCAAACAGCCCGCCTGTCTGTCTGGCTTGGTTTGGTCCTAACAGGGTCAAACGGCCTGCCTGTCTGTCTTGGTTTGGTCATAGCAGGGTCAAACTGCCTGTCTGGCTTGTGTTTGACAAACAACTGGTCTGTAAAGCATCCCAAATCATGTCGACTCACATCATAGGACAATATTATCTGTTGTGTCAGCAATAATGCCCTCAGTGGATTACCAAATTCCACAACTAGATACGAGTACAGATCACCCCACCTGCTGGTAAACATCTCCTGGTGTTCTTCAGGCACCATGTTATTACAGAATAGCACTATGGTGTCACCCTTGTCTGAAGTGATCGTTCATCCAGGTGGGACATCCGTGCACCCTGCAGGTGTGTGTGTGTTTGTGTGTGTGTATGTATATAATATAATATATGTATGTATGTATATACAATATATTATTATAAATAATAACAGGGCCCAAAATGTCTGCTACACCCCTGGTCTGTGCATTCCTGGAGCTATAGCAGCATGACCAGTGGCAGTGCCCATGACGGCCAATGCCTAATGCCAGATAAGGCACTGCCCCTCACTGCCTACACCCAATGCCACCATCATACGCCAGGCCACAGCAAGCATACTACTGCGCCATTATCATACGCTCAGTGTCAGAGGTCAAATCTCAGGGCGTGATTAACATTTTGTTTAAAGCTGATCATTTTCTGTCACTATTGAAATGCATGTCTAGTCGTGATACACATGTTTGCTGGGATAAAAGATATCCTTGTGGGGCTGTGGTGTTGTGCTTTATAACCAAATCCACAATGTGAAACCAACACATGCTCAGCCTAACAAAGTTGCCCAAGTATTAGAAGTCAAGCGCCTCAGGATGACCACTTGGGGGAGCTAATGTTCCACTTCTGTAACATTGAAGAGGAGGCGAAGGCAAGAAGATGACGTCATTAATAAAATCCAAGTCAAACCAGAAATTATGTAAAAGGATTTAAATGATTATGTAAATCCTAATGATTATGAAAATGCTGCTAATTTGGCAAAACTACTGAGGCGAGTATAATAATTAGGATCATGCAATACCATTATGACTGTGTAGGGTTTCCTAGTGATAGGCCTGTATAATTTCACAGTGAAACAACACTCTTGTTTCCTATCTGATCCACTTCTCACTGTCATGTCACAGAGGCACATTCACCCATCAGAAGGGCCTTGCTTACTTCGTTTCTCCTTCTTCTTGAACTTGTTCTTCTTGCGGCTGTGCTCCTTGTCCTCGTCTGAGGCAGCGTCGGGGGGGTCATGGTGCGAGCCGTCGTGGGGGGGCGATGGCTCGCCCGTGCGGTATAGCCCGGGGAACTTGGTGGGGCTGATCTCCTCGGAGCTCGGGGTGCGTGCCACGCCCCCTGGGTGCTCCGAGCGACGCTGCTCCGCTGGGCTGCTGCTGGGGGGCAGGAAGCACTCCGTCATGGCTGCGGACGGCAGCTGCTGATTGGCTGATTGAGGTCAGGGGTCAGGCGAAGAGAGAAGGAGGGCATCACCTCAACATGACACCTGAGGAGGGGTGAGAACAACAGCACACACACATGAATACACACACAGCACATACATAAGGATCAAACAAATATACACACACACAGACCAACAAACACTCGTATCACGTTTACAAACAACAAAGAGACTGACACCAAAGGGATTCTGATCCATGCACACACAAGGCCAGACCCACAAAAGAATCAGGCTTTTATGAACTATGCGTGAAAATTAAGGCCCATTGCAGAAACATTTAACAACACCAACAAACAGTAGGAACCATACTTCCCCACTAGAAGGAAATGACATCGCCACCTGGAGACAGTCCCTTTACTGTCCCTATTGGAGAAAGTGCTTAACAGCTATCATAATTATTACATTCTGACAAAGGCTCTGGCAAGAATAACTGCAGAAAGTCGAGAACAACTTTTTCCCCAAGGTCTCCTTTCATACATGCAGCTTCTCGGTAAAACAAGTTGGAACAACTAGGAATTCTATGCCAAGTCTCACAGCAACTTTAATAAGTAGGACCTCAAAACATCTGTTTTTGCTTCATACTGGAACCACAAAGTGACATAAAAAACAACAACAGCTGATCAAGATAGGTAAAATCTGTGATGTGCCTCTTACGTGAGGTGCGGTAAAGATCTAGCCTGTTCAGAAACGGTCTCAATATAAAGGCTGCCTCAAAACGACAGACACATATGGGATTACGCTCATCAATTATCAACTTTATGGAAAATATCTATGAGACACAGCAAAAGTTACACGATATTTTCTAATACTTCAAAACACAAGTATGGTATGGCCATTATTAAAAAAAATACCGTGGAGTGAACTGAGCAGCATGTAAATACCTTCTAAAAAGGGAAGTTCCTGGTATCAACACAATACATATTGTTCTCAACTGTCAATGAAGAGGAAATAAAGATGACGAAAACAGGACCATGTTTGTTAACTACTAGTAGTAAATATGCAGAACAGAGATCTAAACGGACGTGCGCAAAAAAGTGCACGTTTCGTTCCATCTCTACACCAATCATGTAAATGAATCTTTCCTCACCAAAATTCGGTGCGTTGCAAGCAAAGGATCTTGTACAAGGTTAGCGAGCATGCTAGATCACCAACTTCTGTCCGCTACCACCGACAAAATGCTGTCAGAAAGGGCACGGAACTAAGCAGCGTTACAGAAAAGCAAGTCAAATTGACACAATATTGCATACTGTCATTGTTGGATCAGCTATTTCATATGACCTGACATGCTGATTACCCCGGACCCTTGGTAAGCTAGCTGAATGATAAGGCAAGTCAATGAGTAAAGCCATCGTCAGCTAGTCAGATTGTATGCTAACATTTGTAAAGGCTACACAGTGCCATCTCATAGAAATGTCCATTTGGAAGTCATTCCAGACTGCAAATATATATATATTAAAAAGAGAAATTTAATTGTGAATGCGTTACTTTGTAAAGATGATGGTTATTTGAAAAAAGAAAAGACCAACCTGTTCGGAAGTGTTCAAAGACAAGCTTCCTGATGCCTGTTTACGTACTTATCTGAACCGAGCGTGAACAGAATCCCTGACGTGATCCTTGGGAAGTGTAGTTCATCAAACGTACTAGACTAAACCGTACAGTTACCATTTTAAACTACAACTCCCATTACGCCACACTGATCCTGTAGTCTTTGATTAATGCAACTAGCCGTAAACAAAGTAGCCTAACAACTGTAAGCCGAAACAAATACGTCCGAACCGTAGCCATATGTAGAAAATGTGTCTAAGTGTGAAAAATGTGTAAAAATGTCCTTTGGAGATATTAATTCATGCAATCAATTGCATGGCAGTAAAGTTAAGTATTGTCATGAAACTGATGTGCGAAAAAATATGAAGAAATCAGTTAGCAATTATTAATGATGGTAGACCTGCACGAAATTCAGGTAGGTATGGGGTAAAGAGACATTGGGTCATGGGATCTTTTGGATCAGGGCTCAGAAAGTGATCATGTTTCTCTTAATTGCGTATTTTTTGTGAGATAAGAAAGTAGGGACCGCAACGGTTTGATTTAATTAATGCTGATTGAAACATAATTTGAAGATAAATGTTTTGAATAGCCGACAATTAGCGGAACAAGTTCATAAGTAGAATAAAAGATTGCAGTTCTTCCTTTTGTGGGATGATTTGTTGTGCTGCTGTTAGCAGTGCGCCTTTACAAAAAGATACATAAAAGGAAAACAATACGTCCTTGGTGGAATAGCCTAAAGCCTAAGAAAGTTCGAGGTCAAGATTAAATTTACTGTCATATGGTCAGTTAAAGTAAAACATGTTTCCATGCACAATAAAATTCTTGCTGTCCACGTGAATGCCGTATGTAATACCACACGTAATAAACTCAGTAAGACATAATAAAGATATAAGAATACATAGAAAAAAACATTGAACACTGAGCTGATCAGTGCACTTTGTTCTTTCACCATTATGCATTGTGATACATGCTATATCTGGCTGACTATTGAAACATATCCTATATGGAAAACTTCTCTACAGATAATTATGCAGGGTGCCACCAATAAGTTGCTTAGCCAGATACATTTTATGTTATGTTATTTTTGTATACATGCTCAAATAACTGCATAGTACGTAAATGCAATACTTTAACACACTTTGTAATGTCATTATTATGTGGACACATGCAGAGATGAATACAGTGGATACAGTTTGAGCTGTGATAGCAGTCTGAGCTGTGCTGTACCAGTAGATGGTGATAAAGCATCAGGATTCCCAAAGGTTTCCTCAGGAAAAAAACAACAACAAAAGAGTTAAAAAATTATGTCACATAACAACACATAAAATATGCAATATGCAAATGTATGAATCTACATCCCAATGCAATTCAGGGTCAGCACATATAGCCACAGATTATGGGGACATTACCTTCCCATGAAACTACATGCAAACACCAACAACACTTTAACATATATACATAGTTTTGTTTTAGAATTGAGCTCAGTTCTAGTTCAGTTTAATTCTAGTTCTATGCAGGTTACTCAGTGTCATCATTAAAGTCATTCTCCATCAATGTTCTTGGTGTAAGCATACAGACAAGGTGTAGGAACTTCAGAGGATGGCAACCGTCTGTAATGCCAACCATCTGTAATCAACATGTGAGCATTGAGGTAATAGCACAGCTACACACACACGCACACACACACACACACACACACACACACACGCGCGCCCCTCAGGATTTGGATGTGCTGCTTGGTGCTGGAAGGTCTGGCTACGTAAACACGCCTGAAGTACCACCACCTGTGCTGAGTCACTCAAGAGCTGTGTGAAATTAGTCTGCCAAGACAGCAGACACACACACACACACACACACACGCTTGCTCTAACACACTACATGTGGTAGCATTTATTGAAATAGTGCCTGGATGACAATATAGATGTAGATGTAGAATATGGTGTGTGTGTGTGTGTGTGCATGTGCGTGTGTGTGTGTTTGTGTGTGTGGAGCAGTTAAAGGTAATTATAGTGTGGGGACTGGGATGGAGAAAATGAGGAAAATACAGGTCAACCCTCAGATGTGTGTGTGTGTGTGTATGTGTGTGTGGCAGAATGTGTGTTGTGTGTTAGGGTGATTATAGCATGTGCAACCAAGTAAGAGATTAATAGAGCACATGAGCGGCGAAGGCGTAGGAGAGGAGGGAGGCTGTGAAAAGAAAGGAGGAAGTCACTGAGGAAAACAACCCTGAGCCTTTTAGCCTTTCACACCACATTTAAGGATCTGAGCCCATACGCATATGTGTGCAAGACAAAGCAGGGGCAAGCAGTGGCAGTTCTAGACCAATTTTACTAGGGGGGCCGAGGTGGGGCCAGTGTTTTTTAAGGGGGGGCACATACAGGGTGGGCCATAGTTGCAGGCACACAATTCAAATGTTATCTTAGACTATGGAAATAACACAGAGTACCAAATACATTTATTACAAAACTGGTGAGTTTCACATCTAAGATTTAGCTATTTCTTCCAAGTAGTTGGTGTTTCTCATAACGTTGTGCACTCCTATGTAGTCAAAGTATACTGGGTAAGAGATATTTTGTATTTGTAAACATATCATTATCGGCCAATATCGGCATAACATTAAACTGAGTAATAGAGCTGCACATCTGTGAGCACAAAGTGAGGCAGAAGTGTCTATTGTGACCGTTTCTCATAATTGATGGCATTGATTAGATAAATGGCTGCAAATATAATGGGTTAAAAACATGCCTCCATTAACAGGTGGAACACCCACCTTGAAAAAGTGAAAATCCTACTATGTATAATTTTCCAGCAATTCACTAACTCTGCAGTTAGTGTCAAGCAGCCATTTGACATGTGCATGGCAGCAGAAATTGGTGAAATTTGCTTTTGTAAGGAAGGGTAGCCCTTTACTCACAGTGGTCAATATCTCCCTCTATTGTATTACTACAAAAAGCTGCAGAGGGAGGTCAGCACTGGCTGGCAGCATTGCCGAGGTGAGGAGGCAGAGCTGAGCACCGGAGGGCTCCAGCCCAATTTGAATTTTAACATGACAGCTACTAATAGCAGGGAAGACTATAAGTTCGGAACAAGTTTGGTTACTATTGGCAACTTCCACAAGCTATAATTTCTAACTGAAAAATAAAGGGCTAAAACTCTGATAGCACAATCACCAACACAACAGGCCTGTCAGCCACATGCAACCCAGTTGTGAATTTGAAAGGTGAGATTTGCTGCTTAGTGCTAAGACACAGATATAAAGTGCTGGTGCCCTTAGTTGGCCATCTGATTCCTTTTTTTTGTTATCCCCTCCTTGTGGGAGATGAACCACTTTTGCTTTTTTAAACCCATTTTCCGTGATGTGGTGAAACAACCAACCAAACAAACAAAAAATTTGATTATGAAGCCAAAAGCTGTTTGGTAGTCTTTGGTAGTTTTTTCAGTGGCCATGATGGTAATGAACCATAGTACATGGTCATGAACCATAATATCACTGAAAATAGAATGAGCTTTCATTTGCATGGTTTTTAATTGTGGTAGCCTCAATGAAAGATATAGGCCTAATGAGATCTACCCCTTGCACCACATCAGAACAAGATTACATGCATCACTGATGTCTGACATCTGAAGCATGCTTATATTCTCCAAAAAACTTTGAGTCTGTATACTTACCTGTGTAATTTGTATTAGACACTGGAGGTAATATTAGATATAACATTATCGCCAGAGAGCAGAGGTGGTGAACTTGGCCTGAAGATAGACAGGACTTTGTGCAGGGCCATCTCTCTCTCTTTTTCCTCTTCCTAGAGCAGGGCCATCTCTCTTTCTTTTTCCTCTTCCTAGAGCAGGGCCATCTCTCTCTCTTTTTCCTCTTCCTAGGGCAGGGCCATCTCTCTTTCTTTTTCCTCTTCCTAGAGCAGGGCCATCTCTCTTTCTTTTTCCTCTTCCTAGAGCAGGGCCATCTCTCTCTCTTTTTCCTCTTCCTAGAGATAAAAACCAATAGAGAGAAAGAGAACATGCATGGGTGAAAATAGGACAGTAGAGAGGAATGTTGCAGTCCAAAGTGACACATACAGGGAGAGATGCACTCCTCGAAGTCAGGCTTAAAGTTAGTGATGAAGTGATGAGATCTCCCTCCCATCTTCCTTTTTATCCTGGAGCTTTACTTTAATCTCAGCTGACAGGCAGTGTGTCTGCCACTTCTCCCTTTCTTGTGCCTCCCCTCCTCTCCACCATGCCCCCCGAGGAGTAAACCTTCTTTCCCTGAACAGTAGCCACACGTGAAGTTCACACAGTCATCATGGGATATCAGGCACACAAGCAAATGAATGTGCTGCTGGCACTTGCCTGACATTGTTCCATCTTTGAAGTGCCAATAAAAGGAACACACAGGACGGGTCTACAGACACACAGCATACAGGATGGGTCCACAGACACACAGCACAGAGGACACAGGACGGGTCCACAGACACACAGCACACAGGACGAGTCCACAGACACACAGCATACAGGACGAGTCCACAGACACACAGCATACAGGATGGGTCCACAGACACACAGCACAGAGGACACAGGACGGGTCCACAGACACACAGCACACAGGACGAGTCCACAGACACACAGCACACAGGACGGGTCCACAGACACACAGAGAGACAGAGACAGACAGGAAGAAAGAGAAACACACTGACGCAATTGAAACACTGAGTCACACCCTGAAACACTAAGAAGGGACAAATCCAAGTGAGGGGTGCCCAGTGTATTTCATTAGAACACTATGAAAAAAAAAAACGCGTTTGAATAACCAAAAACAAAGAGACCATTACCTGCCATTTTGTAGATATGACCAGTAGCTACTGTTTTACTCATCACACTGTTTACAGTTTTTTTCAACTGTTTACACACATTTGCTCACACAAAATGCAAATCTCCTGTGAAATGAAACATGGTATCCAAAATATTCTCAACACATCTCAAAAGCAAGCATTTGTCTCATATAATAAACACATTTGTCTCATATAATAAACACATTTGTCTCATATAATAAACACATTTCCCAAAGTATTACATACTTGTGTATGCCATTTACTGTCAGGGTTTTCCGGACAGAGACCCAAATGCAGACCAGAGTACGGGTGAGAAGCAGAGTTTATTGGAAGCAGAGAACAAGTGGCAAGGGTGGCAGTTCAAACACAATCAAAAACTCAGAACAGCTGAATAAAGGTGCCTCAGGCAAAGAACAGAAAAAAATCCAAAGTATAAAACACAGGTATTCCAATGGGCTCAGGTCCAAGTGGTTTAAATCCACAAAACCAAAAGGCAAAAAAAGTCACAGTCCCAAAAAGTCCAACAAGGCACAAAGTCACAATGCCAAAAAATCCAACATAGGTACAAGGCTCCAGAACCAGGTATTCATAAAAAAACAGAAAATGGCCCCTAGGCAAGAAGCAGGTTTACTCACAAATTGTACTGAACAGATCTCAGGAACAGGCAGACAAGGGTCAGACGATCAGACACAGAACAGAGGATAACCAGGGCTTAAATACCCTGGCCACCAAACAAGCAAATGAAACCCAGCAGACACTAATTGAGCACATGGAGCATCACAACAAAGAGCTGTCAAAAAGAGTTCAACAGTTGGCCAGCAGGTGGCCAGAGTCCAGAACCCTGACATTTACAGACTATTACTCTAACTCTAAAGTTTTTTTGTTTTTATGGATGTTTTGATATATTGCCTTTCAAGAGTGAAAATTCAGTAGTATGCAAATAGAAGTCAAAACAAGCAATATTGGAACCAAAAATTTCATTTTCAGAATAAATCAATTGCTGTTGTGAATGCAGTATTGTACAGCACAAAAGAAAAAACAAAGTAAGTAGACCAACCACCACATTTGGTGGTACAGCAACCAAAAACACACATTTACGCAAATGAGTATGTGTGTTGAAGGGGCAGAGTTAGTTGGGTGTGAATTTATGGGGTCCATCTCTCCTCTGGGCTGGGTCTCGGCCACAATACTTCAACCTCTTGCCAAATATTGAGTAAAGAATCTTCATGTGTGGCATATCCACCCTTGCATAGAGCCAGCATCAATAAAACCACATGCTTCCTCTATTGCCGGGAGAAGTGGAAGGTGGGCATAGGGACGATGATCATAAACTTTTCGATATTGTTGAATAGGGTTACATCTAGATATGATTTTTCTTCTCATTACGTAAATCTAATTATTTGCCAAAACCATATTCACAATTGCAGTCTGCTACTCTTGTAAGAATATAGGAGCTTGTCCTCCATGAAGCTGTTGTCTTTCCACTCTATTCAGAAAGAGCAGGAGTATGTTCTGTATAAAGTCAAGGCTGTATACTGCCATGTGACCATTCATACAGTGTAGTGCAGTAAAATGGAGTGTACTTTAAGTGTATTTTACGGCTATGCAGAAATGGCATATAGGCCTATACCAAGCATTGATTGGTTTGTGTCTTAGGCACTGATGAATAAGTGTGATATTTGGATTGGTTGCTTTTTGAAGTAGGAATTGAAGTTATTTCCTGTTAGATTTCTCTGTGTTAGGTAGAGAATTGTGTGTCGATTTGCAAAAAATGAATAGCTTAATTGAAAACTGTCTGAAGGCTGAGAATCAGCTTATGAAATATTTATTTGCTTATTTTGCTTTTGCTGATTATTTCATATGCTGATTGTGGCCATAGTATCCCCGGGAGGTCGTTACACCCGTCACGATTCAGGCATTCCCACTTCTCAGGCAATGAGCTTGATTACTGTATTTCGACCTACCCGGGACTTCCCCTATCCCCTATCTTTCACCTTCAATTGGTCCAGAAAGCAGCAGCTGGAATGCTGACTAGTACCAAGAAATGTTAGCATATTACACCCTAGTCTCGCTGCACTGGTTGCCCAATCAATATAGGATCCACTTTAGGGTATTAGTGATATCATTCAAAGCCCTAAATGGCATGTATCCTTTATATATTAATGATCTTATCCACCTGAACTCACCCAGGTCCGTTAGATCCTGTACCAGGGCCTCCTGCATGTCCCCCGCACAAAATATAGGCATAGAAGCAGCAGAGCCTGTGAGCTGTGGTTGCGCCTCATCGTGGCTGCCTTTTATGATTAGAGAGGCCCCCTCCATTGGTACTTTTTAACAAAGGCTCAAACTAACTTACTGTTTTGCCTTTCCCCCCTTTTATGATTGATTTTTATTTTATAATTGATTTTTCTAATACGAACCGCCTGGCCGTACCCTCTCCTATAAGACAAAGCGAGGTCACTCCAAGCTTTTCTCGGTTGTTGTCCCTCAGTGGTGGAACAACCTTCCAGTCGCTACAAGAGCAACAATATCAATCGACCTTCAAAAAGCTCGTGAAGACCCTTCTCTTCCAAGACTGCTTTCATTCTTAACAAAACCAATTTCTACTAACCATCTCTTTACATAGTTACCTTCAATGTTCTGTACACATCTGTTAGCTATGTCCTCCTTTTGTAAATCGCTTTGGATAAAAGCGTCTGCTAAGTGTAATGTAATGTAATGTAATTTTTACCTTTTCTAGCGCGCCACCACAGAATCTGAAAAAGTCGTTTAAACAATGTGAGTCTCTCGTCTAGGTTAGGAAAAAAGCCATGTCACTTGTCTGCCTGGAGTTCAAACATGTTGGGCAATTACGTTTTACTGCAATGGGATTTTTAACATTTTGAAAACTTTTTTTTCTCTATTTGTAAAATATTGTGTGTAACTGCTGACACTTTAAAATAATTATGTTAAAGCAGCACTTTGCAAATTCGAGTTAAATCATCTCCATAAGTCGGTATATGCTTTAAATGAGTCATTACCAGGCGAATGAAGACTCTATGAGGACCGACAACCACGCATCTGGGTGACCATCCCAGCACCCTCAGACTCACAAAGCGCTGACAAGCAGGACTGCGTGAAATTCTGAAGAAATTCTGCCTTTACTTACCTCGGTGGACATGACTATTTTGGTATTCGCCAGTTACTCTGGTCAGTTGAAAACACATGCACAGGGCGAGGGGAGGGGGAAACAGGCATTTTTTACGAGTGCCCATTTACTTGGAGACACTAGGGGGAGCTCTGTTGAGAAAAGACACTCAAAGGTGCATAGTATCGCTATAGAACTATCCTAGTTATGCAATTCTGTGAAATCTAAAACAAACCTAGACATGGACACCGAGAACGTCTGTAAATGTCCCGGCACAATGTGATTTGTAAACACTGTCCCCTTCTGGGCAGAAAGAACAGGTGAGTGCGTCAATTGGGTGGGATTAGGCTTGCCTGTGTAATCACTATGTATGCCCCACTGTTACTACCATTGGAGTTAACACTGTATGTATGGCCCACTGTTACTACCATTGGAGTTAACACTGCATGTATGCCCCACTACTGTTACTACCATTAGAGTTAACAATTGGCCAGGACCACAGATGAAAAGACATAAAACACTGACACATAAAACAGGCAAGTTTTTGAATTTCACAACCAATAAAATTTATTCAATTATATATTACAGCTATTTACAGTTCATGTAACAAGTAAATATTAAAATAGACATATTTTTAGAACCATCGTTCAAAAGGCATTATGTTGTAAAAATAGGTTTTGCTGTGATCTCACACTGAAACTGTAAAAGTAAGGTTTATTTTTTTCCATCCTCTAAAGAGAAGCCACACGATGAACTCGCATTTCTCTTCTTTTAAAGTTCCTCAATGTGCGTGAGACAAGGACAACACATGGGGAGGTGAGCGGTTGCTAGGAGACACGACGGTGGCGCGGGGGGGGGGGGGGGGAGCACTGTGGTTCACCTTACGAGAGTCCACGGAGAAAGAACGAACGCATGCACAGCATTGACATCACAAGTCTAAGAACACCTGCTGTGATGACTACCCCACGGGAAGAAGAAAACAGTCAGGAAGAAAATGTTGAAGAAAAACAACAGAGAAGGAACTAAACAACAACAAAATAATTCCGAAGAACACGCACATGCTTGAGAGATAAGCGACAACAAACAACGACATAGAGGAAACGACCCATATATAGATATTTATTAAAATAAACCAAACTCTGGTCCATTAAACAGAAAAAAAAAACATTTGAAGTTTTACAATCAAAAAAGGATCAAACACCTTTATTTCAATTTTTTGTTCAATTATTTTTCATTAGATTAATTTTTTTCCTCTCCTTTTTTAAAATTAGCTTTTTTACAAGTTGAAAAAAAAAATCAAAACAATAATTACACAGCTATGTACAAATGCACAATCAGTACGTATAAAATAAGTTACAAACCAAACAAAACAAAAAAAATATGGTAGAGCACAATCTGTACATGGTGTATGGACACTCCAATTCATACCCTCTAAAAGATCCATGTGAGTGTGAAGTGAATTAGGACATCTGTCTCTCTCTTTCTCCCTCCCCTCCTCTTCTTTCCCCTCCCTCCCCCTCAGACGGCTACTCGCCAGGTCTTGGGGGGCGTGGCGTGGCAGCAGCTCGAGTTTGAGTCGGTGCAGAGATCTGGGGGAGGGCGGATGGGTCGTGGAGCAGGAGGAGTCTTTAAGTGCGATCGGGTCAGACCCGGTTCTATGGCACCCCCTGCGAGAGTTTGGACAGAACAAGTGCAGAGAGCCGGGTGGGTCGGGCAGGACCACCATGGTTGGACCGGGCTGGTGGGGTGGTGGGGCAGAAGTGCATCGGGAGCCTGTTGCTCTTTAGAGGCGCTCGGGCCTGCAGGGAAACCGACCACCACCCACCTGCTTCTTTATACGCGCTTCCTGGTTTGTTTAAGTAGAGTATGTAAGAGCTCAGGAGCGACAGGTCACAGAATGATACATTACTGTGCACAGCGCAGACACACACCCTCTCCCTCTTTTCCTCTCTCTCTCTCTCTCTCTCTCTCACACCTACATACACAGAGACACACACGCATGCACACACACACATGCATGCACACCCACACACACACAAGCTCCTCCAACCAAGTGCTTCGTGTTCGCTATGATTCTTGACTGTTGTTGGCTCGGAGTCGTGGTGGCACCAGTGTTCCCTATTCCACCCTCCCGGGGCTGGGACTGGAGTCATGTGGTCACCAGGACAGGAAGGTTAGGGTGGGCGGGGCTGGGCGAGGTTGGGTCATATGGGGGTAAGATCGAAGTCATCGTTGACCTCCACTAGGGGGATGTAGAACTCTGGGATCTCGAAGATGCTGGTGGACTTGTAGGTGGCCGGGTCGAGCTCCTGCAGCTTCAGCTGCCACTCCAGACGCTGCACCGCATTCAGGGCCGCCGCCTCATGCTGCTGACGCATCAGCAGACACGTCTGTGGGGCGGGAGAGAAAGAGAGAGGGAGAAAGAAAGAGAGGGGGAGAGAGAGTGAGAGCCAGAGAGAAAGAGAGAAAGAGAGAGGGAGAAAGAAAGAGAGGGAAAGGGAAAGAGAGGGAAGGATGGATGGAATAAGAGAGGGAGAGTGAGAAAGAGGAAAGGAGGGGGAGAGGGAGTGGTAGAGGGACAGATGGAAGTAAAATGTTACAAAGTTCAGTTCAAATATCAAAGGAACAATTATAGTACATCAGTAATTTGCATTTTTTTAAAATATTAAACAAAAATTCATCCATTCTCGTCATTTCTCACTGACGCACCTTAAGTTTGTCAAACTTGTCATCGACATCCTGCAGCCAAGACATGAACTGTCGGGCGTTGAAGCGATCTCGTACAGATGTCTTCCCATCATCCCCCTGCACACAAACCCACACACGTCAGCATACCAGTTTTAGGAAGGATAAACACAAACTTATATAAAGTCCTTTTACACAGGTCTGTTCACTCGGCAGCTATCTTGGTGATGCCTTTGGGCATGACACAGACAGATGGTTGGACCACTGCTACAGTTCAGCAGATAACAGGCTTTTGGCAGCGGAAGAGACAGAGTATGTGCAGACAGCTACCACCTTGGCATTACAACGTTTCCTCTCGCATTTCTATGGACGATTCTTTAAAGTGATGTGTCTCCTGTTATTGAAACGTCTGGTATACATGCTCCTCATTAGTCTTCAGCTCATCAGCCATCAACTCATTAAGCACTCCTGCTAGCATATATATACTAATATAAACATATACACAACCTCCTCCAGTCACTCTCCACCACAGTGCAGTTGTGTGTGTAACTTACCTGGACTTCCTGAGGCATGTTGTAGACCTCAGCGTCCAATAAGACAGTGCAAGCGCTGAAAGGAAGCGTCTGATTGGCTAGTGTTCTGGCAGCACGGTAGTGGACACGCAGGACTTCCTGCTCGTTGGAGACTATCAGCTTTTCCTGTGAAGGGAGCACAGTGGAACGTTTGTGTTACACCCAATTGAGGCAATAAAGCATAGTTTCGTCTGACGATCAGAAGCTAACAGGCACACAAATTCTTCACACAAAAAAACTAAACAACTGAGGCCTTTCTTTCCTTGCATCTCACTTGATGGTGAGCAGAGTTGTGGTTATCAGCTGACTGTTGTTATCTAAAAAGCATTATGTGGGTGGAAAAAAAAACAAAAAAACTTAAGACTGGGGTGGTTCCGGTCTCACTCACCCGCTCTATGCTGTGCTGAAGCCTCAGTTTCATCCGGACCACTTCCTGTTGCTTGAACATCTCCTTCAGGGGATCCGGCAATGAGGGTGGGGGAGTTATCTGTCATTCAAACACATACACCACCAAGGCAAACACATGAGATAAAAATGACATGCCAGGGAGATAACCTGATAACCTAAAAAATAAATAAATAAATAACACGACACTAAAAACAAAACATAGTCAACCATTCTTTTCAGAAGTTCTAGTCACATCTTACATTCAGAGCTAGGCTACTTTGTTACTATGTCTGTAGCCATCTGGTGAGTTTCAACAAAGCTGGGGTACTCACGGTCGGTATGCAGAGCTTGCTGAGCGGGTTGCCGTGGAGCAGGTAGGAACCGTTGAAGGTGACGTACTCATCATAGTACTGTGGTGCCTGTGGAATTACACTGCAGAGCACCTTGCGCTTTTCCTCAATCTTCTTGCGGATGTGCAGGAACTCGTAGTAAGGGTTGGCCCGCTCTGTCTGGTAGGGCTGTATCTCCTCCAGCTTCAGAGAGTCAACGATGGCGGCCAGGGACTGCTGGGTCCGCTCCTTCATCTGCTGGGCTGTCAGAAGGGGCTGGGCAGGAGGAGTGGCACGAGGCATCTTCCTCTTCCTGGGGTGGTGCACTTGAATGTCCACCTCGTCCTCCAGTGGCCGAAGGGCTTTAGCCTTGGCTCCAGAGGGGTCAGCATCCCTTTCTGAGGTCGTGATGGACAGTGGAGAAGAGCTTTCCGAGGTGCCCTCCAATCCAGGCTCTGCACAGCAGTCCACTTGTGCAGCTGCACCAGAGTTCGGGCCCTTTTCACCTTCGCCCAATGGCTCAGCTGGCCTCAGCTCAGAGGTCGGTTGATCCTCAGTAGCCGGCTGATCAGTTTTGTCCTCGTCAATGTCTGGCTTGGTCTCAGATGTACATGGAAACTGAGAGGTTGCTTCCCATGAAGTGCTGGCTTTCTCTGTGGCTGCCTCGGCGCTGCTGTCTGGAGCCTCAGGGGTCACCTCCATGGGCTCCTCTGGGTCCCGCTCAGGACTCGGGCACAGAGACTGCGGCTTGGGCAGAGAAGACGAGAGGCTGTGTTCTGCTCCATGCGGGTGAGCATCGCTGGTGGATGAGTTTTCATTTTGCAGCCTTGCAGCAGTGTCAGCCGAGTCCATCACTTGTGGCGTGTCTTTTGTCTCGCTGCTTTTCTTGGACTCTGGACTTGGCTTGTGTGTGGTCAGAGGAGTGGCTGGACTGTTTGTCCATTCTGTTCTAGAAACTACTGACACAGGTTCCTTCTCTTCTGGCCTAACATCTGTCGTCTCTGTCGAACCTCTATCTCTCAGCTCTGCCCTCGTGGGCAAGGGGGCGTCTGGTCTTTGAGAGAGGTCAGTGCTGGGATCAAGGATGACATCCGGCTGCTGACTCCCTGAATGCGAAGGTGCTTTGGTGTTGGTTGGCTGCTGTTGCTGAGACGGTAGTGGAGACACTGGTACCCGTGTACCGAGTGTGACTGACAATTCCCTGCTGTCCCTAGTGAGGCTTTCTATCGTATCAGGACAGGGTGCATCTTCTGCTGATGGACACTGGGCATCACTACCTGCCAAGGCTTCAGGTAGTGATTGTCTTGAATGGTCAACAGGGACAGCCAAAGTGCCGTTTGCTTGGCCGGATAGTTGACCGGACCCAGGATCTCTAGAGTTTGGCCCTGGTGTTGAAACGTGAGTCACAACCCCCTCAACTTCTGGGTTAAGACTCTCAATGTCTGTGACGGAGCTGAGGTGAGACTGCGTTGACTGGCTCTGATTATCGTGCACTTGTACCAAACTTGTTTCTGATGGCATGGTCCTTGACTTTTCATCAATGGAATGGGATGTTCCAGTCTTCTGGGTGTCCTCGAAACCTCTTCCCCCAGTGGGTGCAGGCCTGGCATCCTCATCAAGGATGGCCTTCAAATAGGGGGAAACGTGACGGCTTGACAGAGGAGTCCTGTTACTTTGAGCCTCAGAAAGACTGTTGATGTCTTTCTCATGGACAACAGGCGATTTGGAGGACTGTAAATTGAGGGACGACTGGAGGAAGGGCGGCTGCGAGTCTGAAGCCTCAAGGTTTAGGTCCGAGTCGTATTCAGCTGGTCTGGCATGGCACGAGTCTTCTGAACTGGCCACCGAGACCATGGACACCGACCGGGACATGAGACCCGATCGCTCACTCTCTGGTCTCGGGGATCGACTAAGGCTGTTTTCCAGAGCAGGTCCTAACTTCCCGAAGGCAGATAGATTCTTAGAATCAAGAGACAACGTTCTCCCACTCGTGGCATCCTTCAAAGGCTTGTCACGGTTGTGTGGCTCTGAACCTTCCGAGCTCTTGGAGCGCAGGAGTTCCTTGCCCGAGCAGGGGTCGCCTGCCGAGGAGGAGGAAGAAGGCGTTTTGGATTTGTCTTTGCTGTTCTTCTGCTTGCCAAGGTCGGTGGCAGGCCGCTGTTTCATTCTCTCGCGCTCCTTTTGCTTAATTTTCTCTAGATACTTCCGGTGCCACTGCTCAATCTCCTGGTCCTTGAGGCTTAGCATCCGTTCGAAGCTAGTCTGCATCAGGTCATCATTGACCAGTCGTTTCTCTTTAGGCCGTACATCTCTGGAGGACGGTGAGGCTTTGGATTTGGCCCGATCAGCTTCTGACTCACTGGCTTTGGGTTTCCCTACTTTGCCCTGCTGCAGCAAGCGGTCTTTTTCCTTGTGCCTTTCCCGTTCTCGGTCTCTGTGTCGATCCGAATCCCGATCTCTTTCCCGTTTGTCCCGATCCTTTTCCGGCGTCCTGGGAATGTCCTCCTTCAGCTTCGATGGGGTGGCCTTGCTGCTCTCAGACACATAGCCCTTTTTGTCCTCCAAGAGCAGTTTCAGATTTGAGCCAGAAGAGGAGTTCTCCTTTAATTTGTCTTTTTTCCTCTCCCGATCTTTCTCCTTTTCTTTTTCTTTGTCCTTCTCCTTGGTTCGGTCCATCTTGTTGTGGTCTGTAGTTTTATCGGGAGCCTTTCCTTTCCTGTCTGAGCTACTCTTATCTCGGTCTCTGTGCTCACCAACAGTGTGTTCCTTCTCAGGACGATCCTTCTCGCCTTTTCGATCGAGTTTGTCCTTATTACTCTTTCGGTTTTCCTCATGCTTTTTGGCTGTTGGAAGCGATTTAAGTTTTTCACTTTCCTTGTTTTTATCACTGAGTGAATGGGAGGCACTACCAGATGTCTTCTCCCTCTCTTTCCACCTGTCAGTGGAAATCTGCAGTTCATATTTCTCAGGGTAGTGCTCTGTTTTCATCTTCTTTTCCTTATCTGGGTGTTTTTTATCAGACTTTTCTCCCTCCCTGTCCTTTGATGGTAGTTTCTTATCTGCTTTCTCACGGGAGCTTTTCTCTGAGGTCTCCTGGTGTTCCAGGTCGGTGATGGGCTTATCCTCAGACTCCTCTTTCACACTGTGCTGTGAATCCTCGAGGGCCCGCGCTGAGCCCAGGCCATCTTGCACACGATCCTCCATTTCTTTCTCCTTCCCTTCCCTGCCTCTTTCCTCTTTGCAGGTGGTCTCCTTTTTCTCTTTCTTCACAGACTTCTCCTTCTCTCGCTCCTCTTTTGGTCGCCTGTCCTTGCTACTGCTACTACTACTGCTACTGCTGCTACTAATATGCTTGTCTTTTGTCATCCCCTTCTCTTCCTTGACAGGTGATGCATCTGAGGCCTTTTGCAAAGAGTTGCTCAGTGAGGAATCTGTGTTCTTTCCCATGGATAGAAGCTCTTCCTTTTCATCACTTTTGAAGAAGTTCTCCTTCCAGAACTCTCGGTCGAACTCCATATTCCTTTGGCCATCCTTCCTTACCTCCTTCTCCTTGGGCCGATGGCGGTTCTTGTCGGGTTCGTACTCCTTTCGGGGTTTCTCCTTGTCTTTCTCCTTCTCCTTGTGTTTAAGCTTGTGTTTCTTCACAACCTTGCCGTCTTTGTCTGTCTTTCTTAATGCGCCGTCTGTGCCATCCATGCTGTTGCCCAGGCTGCCGTCTTTGAAAGGACTGGAACTACCATCATCTCCTTCCAGGTTCAGCTCCTTTTGGTGGTGTTTGCTTTTCTCTTTGTGTTTGCAGCCTTTACTACTGGAGCTCTCCAGGCAGTACTCACCATCTGTGCAGTGGTTGAACTTGACACCGTCCACCTGACAAGGTCCATCACCTACTGGCGCACAGGTTTTGGAGTTCTCTTGTTTCAGAGGGGTGGTGGGCTGCTTGTCAGAGAGGCTGTGGTTGAGCTTGGGTGACTTCACAGCCGACAGGTGGAAGAGGTGGACGGAGGAGTCGTCTTTTGGGCTGAAGGACATCTTGAAGGAGTCCTCCTCTCTTGTCACCTTGTCAGAGTTCTCCGATGTTGTGGACGGAGAGAAGAGCAGGGCTTTGCTGTTCTCCTTCCCATCTTCCCGGACCTCTTGGTTCTCCTTGTTTTTACTCTGGCTCTTGCTCTTCTTTTTTACTTTGCCCTTGTCTTTCTGGTCCGAGACAGAGACTCCACCCTGGGAGTCTTTCTTAGTCCTGCTCTCTGCTTTGTGTCCATCCACGCCCCCCGACCGAGTCGGAGAACCCTTCCTCTCTGCGGGCGTGTCACACTCGTCACTGGAACTGTCCGAGGTGCAGTAAAATACATGTGCCGCTTTGGATTTCTTGGGCTTGCCCGAGGAGTTTGGCGCCTCGCTCTTGCCTGCCTGCTTAGACGCGTAGTGGTTCCGCTCCTTCTCCTCCTTCTCCTTCTGACGCAGTTCACGTCGAAGGATATGTCTGTCGTTCAGCGCTTTGCTCAAGTCCTCCTCCTCTTCCTCATCTTTGAACTCGTACTCATCGAGGCCAGAGGATGAAGCTTTTGCTGTTGTCCCTGCAGCGTGTTTGCCGTCAGAGTCCTTCTCTGTGTCAGAGTCGTCCATGTTGTCATCCACACTGGACGGGTTAACAGAAGGAGGATCTTCAGAGTCTACAACAAAAGACAAAAACACATTAGACTTGAAGGAAACCCTCATCTCACCTTCTACCTTCCTCAGATTTTAATATACTTTTGTCAAAGGTCAATCTCAAGTAATTAAAATATGGCACAACTAGATGGATGAAAGCATCTATTCAAACAAAAACATGTTGTGGTCAGAACTGTACTTTTTTAAAATGTTACCTTGTCACTAACAAGTTTCAAACGACAAACAGCTGTTCTTTTAGATATATGTTAGAACACCTATAGAGGTAGTGACACCAAGGTACAGTGAGAGGGACACTTTGGTCTACACCAATACCTGGCCCTTACCGGAGGAGCTGTGCTCTCCATCGCCCCGTAGCTCTTACCAGACGAGCTGTGCTCTACATCACCCCTAGCTCTTACCAGACGAGCTGTGCTCTACATCGCCCCCTAGCTCTTACCAAAGGATATGTGCTCTACATCGCCCCCTAGCTCTTACCAAAGGATATGTGCTCTACATCGCCCCCTAGGTCTTACCAAGGGGTCTGTGCTCTACATCGCCCCCTAGCTCTTACCAAGGGGTCTGTGCTCTACATCGCCCCCTAGCTCTTAATAAAGGATATGTGCTCTACATCGCCCCCTAGCTCTTACCAAAGGATATGTGCTCTACATTGCCCCCTAGCTGTTAATAGAGGAGATGTGCTCTACATCGCCCTCTGGCTCTTACCAGACGAGCTGTCTTCGCCGTCGGACAGCGGCACCTCCCCTTTCAGCAGCTGCTCCAGTTCCTGCGAGTCAGCCACGTCCACGGGCCGCTCCCCCAGCTTGTTCGCCTGGAACGCGTTGCCCCCATGCCTCAGCAGCAGCTTCACAATCTGCACACACACACACACACACACACATTGCTTAAATTCACCACTGAAAGACAAATTCTGTCCATTTTTGACTAAAATATGTACCGCATGTTTTTTCCATGGTAAGAAATGGGTACTCAAATTTCAATGCATATAAAAAACATTACCTCAACTACATATAATTTATAATCACACCTGATTACATTATTATTATAGTTTTACATCATGTAATGGTATATTATGCAAGAAATGCGCTTGCGATTAATCCCAGCTCTGAGTGGTGGCGTGTGTAACCACAGTCACACAGAGTTACTCAGCTCTGGGTGGTGTCATGTTTGACCGCAGTCACAGGGCCAGAGGCACAGACTTACATCCTTGTGTCCACTGCTGGAGGCGTCGTGTAGAGGTGTGTCGTCATCGAGACCCTGTGTGTTGACCTCCGCTCCCGCAGAGATCAGAACCTTTGCCACGTCGTAGTAACCAAGGTTACAGGCCTCGTGGAGTGGAGTCCAGCCTATCAAACGCAGAGAAAAGAGAGAGTCAGTGGCAGCTACATAGTTCTACACTCCTAACCAATGTTGACATTGGCACTGGTTCCATGCTTAGGTCTGACCAGGTGAAATGCAGAGTCAGTGTCAGGTCAAGTATCAATCACAGAAACAGAGAAGTATAAATACTGTCTGTTTACTGTAGTACTCTAAAGTTTGAGTGCCAGATGCATTTCAAATGCACTTTGTCTTGTATTTCTAGCAACTGTGTACAGTATGTCCGTATGAACCGTGATGAAACGCATGTATGCACTGCGTATTTCAATATATCTCTTCCTTACAGCACACCAAGGCATGCTATGCACCTTTGATAACTTGATTTTTACATGTTAAACACAGGTTACTAATTTACAATTCACATTGATACATAGGAGCTGACAAACTCATCAGCAAGCCTTAAAGCAGCACACTGGTGAGATGGAAATGTTTGGAGGATGACTACTGAAGATTTTAAACTGTTGGAGTATTGAGTCTTACAGGCAACATTCAGCCCCACCAAAGGGTTTTTAAGCACACATAGTATGAAGCCATGCACTGCCAACATAATAAAAAACAGACACCTGACAAACGCACTTTCCCTCTTATGCAGAAGATTCACTTAGCAGAAAAACTGCTGACTTTTATGCCCCATCCAGCATCTGTGTGCATCACTAAACATCCGCATTCGACACCATCACGGCGTTGTCCACTATCACGGCACCGCAACATCGAGCGATTACGCTGATGAGAGGAAAACTGCAGCCCCCCAACTGATCAGACTCTCTCCCCCACTGAGGCATGAGGTGCTACTGATAAACATGCAGCCCGTACCTACAATGTGCCAAGTCATACTGCTTGTACATCACGACTGTGGTAACACAGGGTAATGAAACATCTATACTGAGGTGTCTGCATGTCTATATGTGTCTTTATATATACCTGCGTGTGTGTGCATGTGTGTGTGTATGTACATCTGTCTGTGTGCATGTGTGTGTGTATGTACATCTGTCTGTGTGCATGTTTGTGTGTATGTGCATGTGTGTGTGTATGTACATCTGTCTGTGCGCATGTGTGTGTGTATGTACATCTGTCTGTGTGCATGTTTGTGTGTATGTGCATGTGTGTGTGTATGTACATCTGTCTGTGCGCATGTTTGCGTGTGTGTGCATGTGTGTGTGTATGTACATCTGTCTGTGCGCATGTTTGTGTGTGTGAACACAGGTGTGCTGCTCTCACCGGCGAAGTCCTTGACGTTGACATCGGCTCCGAGGCTGATGAGCTGCCGCACCTGGGCGACGTCGCCGCGGATGGCCGCCATGTGCAGCGGCGTCTCGCCGCGCTCGTTGCGCTTGTTCACCTTGTCCTTCTGCCGCGACGTGGAGCTGCTGCCCAGCTTCTTCTGCCCCGGGGGCGTCTGGGGGGGGTGAGATGGGGTGGAGTCTCTGGGGGTGGGGGAGGAGAAGAGAGGAAGAGAGGGAGGAGGAGGGAAGAGAGGGAGGGAAGAGAAGAGAGTGAGGAGTAGAGGGAGAGAGGAAGAGAGGCGGAGAGGGAGGGAGGAAGAGAGAAGAGAGGGAGAAAGAGAGTGGGTGGGAAGAGAGGCAGGAGGAGGGAAGAGAGAGAGGAGGAGAGAGAGAGCAGGAGGGAATGAAAAGGAGAAAGGCAGAGTAACGAGGTAACGAGGTAAAGAGCAGGAGGGAGGAGAGGAAGAAGGGAGGAAAGTAGGAGTGAAAAGGGGTGATGAGAGTGTGAAAAAAGCATAAAACAGAGACAAAGGATAGAGGAATGGAGTGGTTGAGGATGGAATGTTGGGAGGAAGAGATGGGTGTAGAAAGAAGAGTGTAGAGCGAATGCAATAGGATGGCAGCATAGGATGGGGGTTCAGCACAGGATGGGAGAGGGAGGGGCGGCAACATAGGATGGGGGGGGCATAGAATGGGGGGGTGGGGGGGGGGGGGTGGCGCAGACAGAGGGAGCATAGGAGCAGCGGAGAGATTAAGAAAGCCAGGATGTGTGTGAGAGAGGGAGGGTGTGTGTGTGAAAGGGAGGATGAGACCAAGAGAAAAAGTGAGGGAGGGGAGGGGAGAGCAACAGTACCAGTGAGTCACCACCTTCTCAACATAGACACACAGACACACACAGACACACACACACACACACAGACACACACACAGTATGACTCAGGGATAAGGCAGCAGAGCTGGCTTCACTCAGGCTCTTCTGCAGGAACATGAGCAGGCTCTGACGTCTAACAGCTACAGCAAACACACACACTTAACGACATGTACACACACTCACACACAGAATGATGTGCTGTATATTACGGCAGGATGATGTGCTGTATATTACGGCAGGATGATGTGCTGTATATTACGGCAGGATGATATATTAGCCCAGCTAGTGCTGGGAGAGGGAATTCCAGGGGTTCGTAATTAAGGTACTTATGCCTACATATGTGGGCATGTACAGTAACTGTATGTACGTGTGTCTGTCAGTAACTGTGATGTATGTCAGTCAGTGTGTGTGTGGCTGCAAGAGTGTGCATTGCATGCGTGTCCCCATGTGTATGTTTGTGTATGTATGGCAGTGTGTGTGTGGGGCAGTTAGTGGGTGTGTGTGTGTGTGTGTGTGTGTGTGTGTGTGTGTGTGTGTGTGTGCGCGTGCTGTACCTGGGCTGTTGTCCCTGGCCGTCATCTGCATGAGCAGAGCCATCTGCTTGCGTTCGGACAGCGGGTAGCCAAACAGGATGTTGACGGGGGTGGAGGACGACGACTTCTTCCCAGCAGCCTCCTTCTTCGTTTTCTTCTTGTCAGGTCCATCTTTCTCTGAGAGAGAGAGAGAGAGAGAGAGAGAGAGAGAGAGAGAGAGAGAGAGAGAGAGACAGAGAGAGAGAGAGAGAGAGAGAGAGAGAGACAGAGAGAGAGAGAGAGAGAGAGAGGGAGAGGACAGGGGGGGTGGAGAGAGAAAGAGAGATGGAGAAAAAGAGAGGGAGAGAGACAGAAAAAGAGAGAGAGAAGTGAAAACAGACACACAGATGAGTCATTTGTTTTGACTCAAACCATTACCTAACTACAAACACATACTACAGGGAGTATCAAACCATCACCTAACTACAAACACATACACACTACAGGGAGTATCAGATAACTCTGAGTATTGGAAAAACTACAAACACACATACACAAGCACTCATACACACACATACTAACATATGTTAAGGCAACACTTTGCTAAAGTCACACTACATGGTCGATGGCTAAAAGCTTAGTGACGAGGTCGAAACCATGACGACGTGTAGGGAGACAAGGCAAACATATACAAACAGGGGAGACAGACAACAGAAGAGAAAAAGAAAAATAGAGAGAGAGACAGAGAGAAAGAGAGAGAGAGAGAGAGGAGAGACAGAGAGAGAGAGAGAGAGAGAGAGAGAGAGAGAGAGAGAGAGAGAGGAGAGAGATATTCAGCCCATCAGGCAGCGTGCACCTCCCCCAGACGAACGCCCATCATTGCTCTGCACCTACGGCCGTCATGCAAGAGAGTGTGTGTGCGCGTGTTTCTCAACTCGAGTGTGTGTGTTTGTCTGCGCATGTCCGTCAGGGCGTGTGCATAAGTGTCCTGACTGAAATGGACAAGACAGTTGCTCCTGCTACCGAACTGCCATGGCAACGCAAGAACAGCTAATAAAGGACACAAAGGGTTAAAAAGGGAAAAAGGGCCCAAGAACCTCAACAAAGGCAGAAATAAAGGTTTCTAAAGACATCTACACACACAAAACATTAACGAGATAAGAGGTTCAGAAAGGGAGCCCCGTGTCAAAGAGGTCGCCGAGGCTTACACAGGGAGGCATTCGCTATGCACGATCTCCAGCTCATGCCAGCCCCACACGCACGCACGCACACACTCGCACACTGCTGCATGACTGCTGAAGCCTAGCGTGTGTGTGTGCGTGTGTGCGTGTGCGTGTGTGTGCGCGTGTGTGTTTGCACGTGCACTTGACTGCGAGAGAGTGAATGTTCAGGATGTGCAAGCGGTTTCCAGGCAGTGGACAGGCCGTCGTCCGGTACTCGTGTTTTTGTTTTGTCTCTGTCTGTCTGTTTGTTTGTCCCGCTGGAGGAGCAGTTACCTGCGTGGATCCTGCAGGGAGGGACTAAAGCGTCCCCCCAAGCCTCGCTCGACTGGCCGTGGTCAGAGTCCTCTACAGGAGCAGAGGAGGAGAGGAGTGGAGTGGAGGAGAGGAGTGGAGAGGAGGAGAGGAGTGGAGGAGAGTGAAGGAGAGGAGAGAAGAGGAAGAAAGGAGAATAGGAGGCAGAGGAGAGCACTGCGTTACACACACACACACGCTCTCCCTCTCGCACTCTCTCACACACACCCTTGTGCATGCTAGCCCATTTTTAAGACTGAAACTGTGTGAACCATGATGTTACACAAAACCACATTTGTATGGACCATAGCAATACACGCACACACTCAAAACACACACGCATACGCACACAGCAGCTAGCAGCAAAGCTCCGTCACAACAAAGACAGATTACCTCTTGGAAAGCACAAGGCATAAACAGCTCTCTCACTCAAATGCTGAGGGATGGCCACTTCAGATTATATGTCTGCATGGGTACACCTGGGTGTGTGCATGTGTGTCTGCACGCAAGTGAGCATGTGTGTGTGTCTACATATATGTTGTTTGCATGTATGTGTATATGTAGTGTGGAAGGGTGAATGTGTGTGTGTGTCTATGTAGTGTGCAAGTGTGCGCGCGTGTGTATTTAGTGTGCATATGTGTCTGTAGTGTGCAGGTGTGTTTGTGTGTGTGTGTATGTAGTGTGCAAGTGAGCATGTGTGTGTGTATGTAGTGTGCAAGTGTGGATATGTGTGTATGTAGAGTGACAGTGTGCAGGTGTGTGTATGTAGTGTGAATATGTGTGTATATATGTAGTGCCTCAACACACCATACAGTGTGTGTGCTCCAGTTGTTTTTCAGTCCTCATTCATGGAGTTATATTCCCTATTCAGTCCACTGTTCTTATTCTGCTAATATTCCTCTGGACTGCTAGTGCTCTCCAATAAGGAGAGAGTGTGCATTCAAAGGTTGGCTGACATGTAAGTACGTCATTGGTTGATGGCTTGGTCTGGTGTACTCACTCACAGCGTGAGTTTATTGCAGGCTGTCATATAAACAGGAATAACAAACGTGTTTGTACAACTTCCAATACAAATCAACAAGAGGAGGTTAACTCAGAGTGTTTTTCTATTTTTTTGCTCAGTTAACCACCTTTTCACGTACCCCAAACTACACTAATTTTACAACACGCACCCCGAACTACAGGAGGAGCGCACATCTGCTTCACAACTGTGCTGTGGCTGCATCTGATGGTGCTTCTGCCAGGTTTCCTGCACTGTCAGCAGAGGAGACCATCTCAACTCAGTCTGGTGTTGGATTTGAATCAGTCACCAACAAACTGTTTTCAGAGCCCTCTAGTCTTGCTCTTGTGAGTCTGAGTCTGTTTAGAGGAAGCTGACCTGGTGCCAGTGGGTGGGGCTGTGCGTTACAGAGTTCTGGAACACTCCAGATCTGCACCCAGGAACGCTCAGCTTGTTTGGGTGCATTTCCACCGCGCGCCACAGGGGGGCAATGGAGAGCTCTACTGCCTGGTCATGGCACTGGCATGCCGTGTACTGGAGGTCAATTGAGGCAGAACCAGCTACTCATCCTGCACACCAGTGGGTCTGTGTGTGTGTGTGTGTGTGTGTGTGTGTGTGTGTGTGTGTGTGCGCGTGTGTGCGTGAGAGAGAAATCTGGTTACTTAGTCTGGAAGTGATTGTTGCTGATTGTTGCATGCAGAGGTGAAAGTGTGTTAAGGTTTTAGAAATAAGTGTGTGTGTGTGCGCGTATGTCTCACCTGTGTCTGAGTCCTTCTCCTGGTTGCGAGGTGGGCTTACAGTGAAGGACAGCTTTCGCTTCATGGAAGATTTGGACTTTGACTCCTTCCCCAGAAACTCACTGCGGTCCAGCTTAGGAGTCTTGGTGAATGGGGATATCTTATCCTTACTCTGTCACAGAGAGAGAGAGGGAGAGGGAGAGAGAGAGAGGAAAGACACAAAGAGAGAGGGAAAAGAGAGAGAGGCCAGGGTCAGGCACATCTGTAGGTTGGTTCACAATCACTGGCCTCACACTTTCACATGCTCATATTCAACATCAGCAGCAGTTCATATGCATGAATAAAATGGCGCTGGTCACATCTATTTAGCTCTGTGCCGACTGGCTGTACACTCACAGGCATGCGGCACATGATTGCAAAAGGACAGCCTACTTACTTCTTACTTACAGCATTAACTCCACTATCGCATGTCCAAACACTGTACTCGATATGTTATTGGAGATGAAATATCCAATTTTGCTTGCTGAGAACAGCAGAGTGCCTGAATTTGTGCTTGTTTTATTCCGGACTATGTGACATGAGGTGGAATATGTCACCGCCATTTAAAGCCTTTCAATGCTGCCCATCTTCGCTACGAGACCGAGTGACAGATTTCTTCACCTGACATGACAGTAACGCACCTCGCATCTAACCAACCAACACCTTGTATGCAACCAACACCTCGCATCCAACCAGCGCCTCATAGCGCATGACTGACGGGGGAAGACTGTTGTCTAAACCCTGACCTGCAAAACCACAGTTTGATGAATAGGGAACAACAAATCACTACCTTCAACAGGCCTATAGCCACCTGCCAAATGCACATCATTAAAGACTCGCCAAGTTAAATACTGCAGGCTTTCGTTCTGGATTCACCTTCAGCAACATTTAGAAAAGGCAGAATATGCTCAGGGGCTCAGTGGTCCAATAAATTACCCTCCCTTGCCAGCCTGTGATGTGGCTGGTGTGTGTTTGAACATAGACATGCGCATGATCTAGAGGACAAAAAGGTACGTACCCCCGCCCTGTCCCCCCCCCCAAAATGGCAGCGTGCCACCCCCCCCAACCCCCCAGGTGTAGCCCACACAAATCACAAATGATTGCGATGCTGTGCCTGGCTGCATGGTTTTTAGGTCAGTGGCTTGTGGTATTTATGGAAACTATGTTGTTCCAGAAAGAGTTATAGAGGGATGTTTCAATTCGAAACTCTCACAACATCAAAACCGTTGTGCCAACCGTCATTCAGTGCTCCTCCTCTGCTCAGTGTACGCAAAGTCAACATTTGCTTCCCAAAAACTGGGGAAGAGTCTTTGATTGCAGGATTGTCTTTAGAGAAAACAGTAACCGCTCACACTCATGTTCCCTACAAACCTTCTAAAACTGGATGATGTAGGAGTGCGAGTGAGAATAAGAGAACTGCAGTGGAGTATTTAGATTTAGAACTTTACATGCTAACGCTTCAGAGATATAAATGCTTCACCTACGCTTAATTTCACAATCATCTGCGATTTACACTGGTCACATCTAGAAACTACACTTAGTTCCACAATCATTTGTAATTTATATTGTTCATATCTAGAACCTATGCTTAATTTCACAATCAAAATCTGTGATTTATACTGGTCACATCTACAAGGACAATGCATGGTCCCCTGGTAGCTGGCGACAATAACAACCATGATTCCATGATGGCGCATGAGGAAGTATTATGGGATGCCCCAGAGACACGCTCGGGAGGCAGGCATTAGAGACAGCGGTTAGTATTTGGCACAGAAGGGACTACTACAACAGGAACACGGAGATTAGATTTTAACAGCTTTTTAAGTGCTGAAGCAGGTCGAGGGCAAAACACATTTGATGCCAACAACAGCTCCACACACAGGAGACACCGTCTTTGTGGATAGAAACAGAAACATAAAGAAAGGAAACATCAACCGCTGCCCTTATAAGGGCAAGAGCAGGAAGCAGAGGCACCGTTGCTCTGTTTACTTTATCTTCC